>CAKNXH010000884.1:69681-86395 GCA_932178445.1 Andricus quercusramuli
AGTATCGATGACCATTTTTCGGACTGTTCTCTGATCAATAAGAAACGCGTGTTCTCTCTGTGGAACTTTTCTCTCTTTGGTATAAGAGCATAAAGCAAGGTCTGAACATTTGCAAGAGCATATGTCGAAAAGGCTTGTTTGCGCATGTAATTTAAAACTTTCAATAGTTTTGGCAACTTTATTGCAGCTTTGAAGTTTGCTATGTGACTTCATGATGGTTTTATATTTTTCATGATAAGCCTTTAACATTTGTACAACTCTTCCATGTGTAACATGTGGTATTGATGCTTTTTCGTACACGGAAATAATCTCCTTGGCTATGTTCTCAGCAATGTCAGAAGACAAGGGTTCTTTGTTTCCCTCTTCGGGTGCTAAAGGTTGCCTTTCGAAAGCACAGCCTTTGATAACATCTTCATACGTGGGAAGTTTAAAAGAAGACAGTTCTTTTGGACCACCAAACGTAGGGCAGTTGAACGTCGAAAGACTTTTAAACTTCGACGAAGTTGCCATTGCAACTATGAATAAATGCAGAGAAGCGAAGGAAATTACACCCGGCACCAGTTAGCAACACCAGATTGAACAGAAGTATGAAAGAAAAAGATACAGCAACAAGAATATGACAGAAGCGCCAAATGAAAAATTTTAAGAACCAAACGTGCACTTTAAGCCCAATATAAACAAATGAGACAGAATACACTAGGACGACAACGTGGTCTAACAAAAAGACTATTACATAGAAGAACAACGATAGCCGCTAAACTCCGTAAAGGCAGCGAATATCACAAACGAAAAAGGATGCCACCCGCTAACTTACAGAAAGCTTCGTGCTCTAGCTTTGTCCCGACAGGTTTCGATGTGTCTCAACAGAACCAACGCACGCAACGAATGAAGCCGCCGGACCGGCACCGCGGCGTGGCAGCAAGGAGTGGGAAGAATGACTTTGAGCGGCGTAGGAATAAAGTGTTAGTCTTACTGAATAGACAACAAATCGTAATCGTGAATATCTTTACCAAAACAGACTGTCGTTCTCCGAATAGTCTCCTGTCTGTTGCTCCACTGTTGCTTGTCTTGTTGTTCCACTCTTGCCGGGCACGTGTGTTACGGTCTACAAATGTGTTTTTAATCACGAAAAACATCGTTTAACATAAAAATGTACTTATACATGTAGTTTATAAGTCTTATTAACACTTAACATTTTGTAACAAAAAATGCAATTTTTCGGTAAAATTTCACATTTTTGAGGAGTTTTCGGAGGTAGAAGATATTATTCGATCGGGCTGAAATTTTAATATGTTCTTAGATACGTCGGTCCACAACTTTTTCACACTCGGCTGTTTCGAAAAGCCGACTTTTTATTTTTTCGCTCCACCCTAATATTCATTCCCAAAGGAAACCGATGTTGTAGATCTCACGTAATTAAAAAACGTTTCTTTGAAGAAGAACTTAACTATCTGCAAATAGATTCGCATACGAGTGAGATGAAAACTGCAGAACTGGCACAATTCATGGAACAACTATCCCTCGAAAGCAATTCCACTGCCATAAATAAAATAGGGCGAGATGTCTCTTTCAGAGGATAGGATAAAACTATTTACTGGTTTGACATGGGAACAGCTAACTAAACTATCAGATGGAATTACTTCTATGAGAAACACCGAATGCAGAAGTATTTTGCAGGCACTCACGGTTTTTTCATTTGAATTACGCATTGGTGCTTCGAAATACATCATTGCTGCTGTTCTTGAGCTAAAGCATGCAGAACATGTGTCTGATTTTTGTAATGCTGTTATTACCTCCTTCGAACAAGACATCCTATCCTCTAATTTTGGAGCTAAAGCCATTAAACGAGATGATATAATTAAGAATCATATGGCTCCCATGGCGCGAAAATTATACAATTTAAAAGACGAACAGTTGGCATTAATTTTCGAGGGAACTTACATTTATCACGAAAAAAGCTCTAATAATGAATGTCAGCGGATATCTTATTCAGGTCAAAAGGAGCGTCGATTATTAAAACCATTTACCATCTGTGCAACTGATGGGTACATTATAGATATGCTTAGACCTTTCCCTGCCAATAAGAATGATGACAGCAGAATGTAATGCATTGCGCAAAGTAACAAAAATTCGTTGGGTCATTAAAGCAGTACACGGAGCTTCACATCAAAAATATAGACTTTTACATAACCAGCTACATAATCGATTGCTTCCCAAAATTATTTCCTACTGCAGAATAGCTTGTTTTTTACAAAATGCTTTTGGTAAACGTTTAAATTCAGATGTTGACATTTTAAACGAAGTTGCAGCACATATTCCGTCTCGAGAAAGTGTAGAAAACACGTTAGCAATCGTAGTAGAAGAAAAGGTATGGCAAAGAAAGAAACTGCCATTTCAACGATTTACTTCATCTGATGTGTTGGATTTTCCTGAACTTACCGAAAAAGACTTGAGACTTCTTTTTACGGGATCGTACCAGTTGGCACAAGCCATTTCCTACTTAGCAGATATGTTAAAGTGTTACATACATTACAAGTCTAATTCCATGGGATATACCGGCTAAGATTTTGAGTACTCTTTTCCAGTACGAAGAAATAACTCCAGCCACTAATGATGACAGTGATGACGACTAAAATGCATTTTGGTAAGTATTAAATAATTCGATTTCATTTATTCCAAAATGTATCAGAAAATACATCTATATTAAGATATGATATATATTAAATAAAAGCTTCCTCTGTGAGGAAGCAACATATTTATTTTTATCACAGATGTGTACGTATAGGTTACGAAAAAGGTACAAAAATCGTTTTTAATTTTGTTCACCCTGGCGCACCGAAGATAAAAAATCGATTTATTTTTTGTATGATAAAGTATTGAAAGCCCAGCTTACAGAAAAATTCTCATCCTTTCGCAACGCCGATTTCATATCAAAAAAATTATTTGAAATATTTTCAAATTTTTCAAATTTTGAATTTCCCGCCAAAACAACTAAAACATATTTCTATATATGCTTCCCAACGTGCCTTTTGCCCTGAATTTTTGTCGTTTAAAAATAAACAATATTAGCAGAGAAAAAATAATAATTTGGAAAATTACATTATTAGGGGTAGCAGGGGTTAATATGGAAGCGGGGGGGCTGAAACTTGGTGAAATGTTTTTCACACCCCCAGGCTACCTGCAAATAGTATTAGGACTCAAAAAGCCTTGTTGGCATTTTTACCATACTTACCCCGCTAGACCCTTTATAATACATAACGTAATCCACATAATTGAAAAAACTGTTTCTACATATATTTTGAACCTCAGGATCTTTATTAGTTTGGAGTATATTTAGCACGCAGTTACCGAACTAAACAAGAATCAGTATTCGCGGTAGCGCATCGTCGCCAAGTAAAAAAAAAAGTCTTCGAAGAATTCTTCCCTGATGATGAAACTGTACTGAAACGGCACTGGGCCGCCAGTGCGATTTCAGTGACTGTGCTGATTTCGGCAATTAAATGGCACTCAGAGTAATGCGACGGTCATATAATGGTCTTATTTTATCCGTCACGTGCCGGGTGGGCAGAGTGATTTGCAGCAGTTGGCCGACATCAATCTGAATACCTTTTAAAAATTTTCTTCAAATTATTAACACTTTTTTAATTTATGAATTTTCCCATTATATATATATATATATAATTTAAAAAAAATTTAAACAACCACCGCAGGGTACCACTAAGAGCAACTGCCTTCTAAACCAAAGATGTCAATAGCCCCCAGTAGAACCGCGGTAAAATACACCTATGACCACGTCCCACATCCGTGAGATGGGTGGTCACAGGGCACGACGAAATCACAACGACAGGCCGGCGAAACCCTCGAGCGTCTTGAGGACACGAAGCGACCCAAGGATGACAGCTTTCTGCATCCATCTCGCAAGTGCCTTGGCATATTTTTGGCACGCGGGTATGGCTTTAAGGTTACGAACCAGTGATAATTTTACACCTCCGAGAGCACCTATCACAAGGACAATTACTCGTACCGAATATTTTGGGTACAGTCGTTGCAGCTCTCTTTTAAGGTCTCGATACCTCTCCTCTTTTTCTTTCTCCTTTGCAGTGATGTTGTATTCGGACGGAGCCGAGAATTCGATCACGAATATAGTTCGTTTCTCGAAGTCTTGGAGAACAATGTCAGGCCACGAGTGCGCAACGGAGACTGCTGCCCGAAAATCGCAGTTCCAGAAAATCTGGCACTTCTCGTTTCGGACAATTGACTCTATATCCCTTGGAGCGTTCGGCAGGGCAGGGTCGCGACCAACACCGTAAGAGCGACAAAGGTGGTAATAAAGTACTCTTAGGGCCGCATTATGTCTATAGATATACGTTGTTCCTGCGTGGGTCGGACACCCCGATAGTATATGTTCTAGGTACTCAGCGTGTGCATGACACGCTCTGCACCTATCACTGGGAACTTCTTGACATAAAATGCGGGCGCGGTATGCTAAGGTGGAGATTACACCGTCCTGGCATGCGAAAATAAAGCCCTCTGTACCTGAATTGAGCCCTGATGATTTGAGGAAAGCAAAAGTTTGCTCCTTCGACAAGGACTGTTTTTCTACATTTCTGTGAAAGTTTCCGTGCATTTGCTTGTCGAGTAGCTCTTGGTGAAATTTTCCAACCTCTGCTTTCTTTACTTCGGCTTTTAGACGTGAAGCATCTAGATGGAGTAATGCACTTTCCTCACTTCTGATGTTAAAATTCAGGCCAAGGGTCTCAGCAGCTTGCTCCGCGGCTTTGTAAAGGAACGCCCCTTCGCCAATCATCTCGTGGTTTCTGACCATCTTTAGGAGAGGATCTCTGCCATTCGCAACGATGTAAGCTGTACTCAAAACAATTCGGTTATGAAGACACTGGAGATTCAGAAGTCCGCGTCCGGCTTGACGGCGTGAAATGCATAATCGCGGAACTGACGAATTGATAAGCAAGCTTTTATGCATATGCATGATCTTACGCGTGGTGACATCAAGGGCCTTAAGCTCGTTCTTCGTCCATTGAACCACCCCAAACGAGTAGAGTAGGACCGGGACGGCAAGCATGTTAGTCGCAGATACCTTGTTCAACGCCGACAGATTGGAAGACCAAATCTGTCGAAGATGCTTGTATCTACTTCGGAGAGACTCCTTCACTGATGTTACGTCCTGAATGCGGCTTTGAGACACGCCCAGGTATGTATAGGTCTCTCCAGTGTTAAGATGTCTAATAACACTTATATCCACAAGCTCAGGGTCCTTGGGAACCCCAGTAATCTTTCCTTTCTTCAAATGAATTTTGGCACACTTGTCCAAACCAAAGTCCATCCCAATCTCTCCTGTGTAGTTCTTGACGATATTTATAGCAGTTTGAAGTTTGCTTTTACCAGCGGCATAGATCTTCAGGTCATCCATATAAAATACATGAGTGACCTTATGCTCACGCTGATTAGTGTCGCCACAGAGGTATCCAGGAGAATTTCGTAGTGCGAGAGATAGAGGCAGAAGTGTGATGCAAAAAAGTAAAGGGTTCATACTATCCCCTTGAAAGACGCCCCTCTGGAAGGTGACGTTATTCGTTATCAGACGATAATTTCTAGATGAGATAGTAAATCTAGTTTTCCAATGAGGCATAAATCTTTCTATGCATCTCACTATGTGTGGATGTACCTTCAAGCTTTCCAACAGACAGATGATAAGTCTATGAGAGGTTCAATCAAAAGCTTCCCGGTAGTCAATCCAGGCCATTGAGAGGACGTGCTGATGGGCTGCAGCATCTTTACCGACACACCTGTCAATTAGCAGGTTCTCTCGACAGCCAGCTACACCTTTTTTTGAGCCACGTTGTTCGTACATCTCTCGCCATACAGGCTCAATTCGTGGAACAATCCTGTTGTTTAGGACAGCTGTAAAGATCTTATACAGTGTGTTCAAACAAGTTATTGGCCTGTAATTCTCTGGGTTGGACAAATTGCCTTTTTTCGGCAGAAGAACAGTGCGTCCTAACACCAGCCACTGCGGAATGGACGTCTACGACTTTTAATATGAGGTGAATATGCGGGCCAAATGTTGGTGTATAAAAGTAAACTTCTTCCACCAAAAGTTCTTGATACAATCTTGTCCAGCAACGGAAAAGTTCTTCTTGCCTCTAAGTGCTTTTTTCACCTCTTCGCCAGTGACTGATGGACATTCCTCCTCAGATTTTATAAGGTTGTCGCAAAACTCCTTGAAGCGGATGATATTGTCAGTATCTTCTTTCAACTCCGGTGTTTTCGGGATCTTGTATACCTCTGTCCAAAAAGTCTCCTCCTTGCGTCAGATAACAGCCGTATTTTGTCAACAATATGCTGCTTGATTGTCAGCAGCTTTGACTTGTTTAGTGTGTGATTCAAGATCCTTAGTTCTTGGGCGAACTTTCGAACCCTTTCCGTAAACGGTCTAGCAGATGTTATGTAGTCAATCACACATTGAACACGGGACGCATTCTGTCTTGCCCATCACATTTTCTGGTTCAGTTGATGGAAGCGTTTTTTGGTCTTTTGATTCATCGTCGGTTTTAGCCTTCGATTTGAATCAGCCAAAGTTCTCGCAGCACCATAAACTGAGCAATTGATGGTCCAGAGGTCGGACTTTTGCGAGATATCTCTACGAAGGGGGGCATCCATTTCAGCCAGATCTTGGGGCTTAAGAGGAACTTGGATGTTGATGTTCGTCCTTGTACTGAAATTGCAATCATCTTTCAGAAGGTGCCTACTTTCCGCTGTTGGTCTTACTGTCGCTTCCTCCTCTTCGCCTGTGACTTGTTCATGCAGCGATTGAGGAAACGCTGTGCGTTCATATCTAGTTTTCGACAGGTAGGCAGTTTGATTTCGTAAAGACTGCTGCGAAACGTGATGCAACTCTGGTTGTTTCTGGCACCACAGAGTGTGCATACGCACCATGAAGCCTCCGCGAACAAGGATAATGTTGGCATCTTAGCAGTCTAGCACGTCATTCTTAAGTTGATCCGTCCACTCAATGTGGGCGTTTCGCCGGTTCGTCGTCGTGTTTCCATCTAAATTATTTTTAAGCAACCCGAACACTAGGATGATCGGCAGATTGTTTTGAACCGCATCTACAACATTTTGGTGTCTTGGCGGTTTCATTGTTGTTCCCACGAGCAGCTAGGGAAAGGGCTCGCGCATCCTTGTAGAGCCCCGCGTGCAAGGATAAGGCTGATACTCTGCGAGGTCGCCCGGTCTCTCAGGGTCACCGTTAAAGACACCTCACCCAGGTGCCATTCAGCTTTCGGCACGGTTCTTACGCCTTCGCTTTGGGGTTATTCCTTCGGCACCATACCTAGGTATGGTCCCTGCTTATTAATTATTGTAACCATATTCAGCAGAAACCCTTGGTACAGGGAACCTCTATCCGCAACCCGAGGACGCGTTCGGTGGCTTTTGTCATAGTTTTTGGCAGGGAGATATGGCTTTGAGGTTACGAACCAGTAACAGCATCGCACCTCCGAAAGCATAGATCACGAGGACAATCATTTTGACTGAATATTCTGGTACATTCGCTCTCTCCCTTCGCCCCTTCCTCTCTCCCATCCCCTCTCTCCACCCTCTAACTTTCTCACTCTCCCTCTCTCACCCTTTCGCCTCAGTTTTAATACTCTCTAGGCTCTCAATCAGTGTGAAGGAAGAAATGTTTTCGAAGTAGAAATAAGCATAAACAGAATCAAAGTTAAAGATATTAGGTAACCAGTTTGTGGATGTACTACATGAAAAATTAGCACGAATGGAAAGAAAGTATTTATTTCACCAACCGTACACACCAGTGGTAATTCCTCAGACACGTATTTGACCAAACCTAAAGATTTTAAATTCCTCCACAAATCCTTAGACTCTACTGCACCCATGAGTCTAGTGTTATTATACCAACTTCTTGCCTCTCTAACATAAGTAACCTCGTGACAACTTTTCTCAGTGCCTTATAGCTATCATAAATTAAAGTGTCCCCTAGTCTTTTCCAGACCTTGTATTTGCGACAATATAAAATACAATGCATTGAAAAAATCAAGATTCTAAGAATCTAGACTCGACAGGAAATTACTATAAGATCATATTATAAACATTTCTAGCAAGGCGAGGCAGGCTATAAATATCATCAAAGTACTCAGCAGAGTTAGCTGGGGCGCAGACCCGGAATTGATGCTCCTTGCGTATAGAGGCTTAGTACAGGCTTTCCTGGAATAAAGTGCTCGCTGTTTTCTTCAGCTACACGGAAAAAAATAATAGCTTTAATTTCAAGTTACTATTCTTTGACTCTCCCGAAAAGAAAGAAAGGTTTGATGAGATTTCAGCGAATTTCATTAAATAGTAGAAGAAAAGTCAATTAATTTTCGAAAACATAGTCACTGGAAAAAGTCTACTAATTCTCATGAAAAAGTATTTCAAAAACCCAGCGATTCTTTCTGATAAACAATAAAGATTTCTCTAGAGTTTAAGTGACAGTCAAATAATTGGGGTAAAAGCTATCACAGGGTTCGCATCTGGCTCCTTCACCCTGCCGTTGGGAAGCCTATTGTACGGCGGGTCGAGTGCTGGCGGTACAATCTTCTTTAAGAAGACAACAGCTTTCCACGGTGATAAAAAAAGGGAGACATTAGAAAAAGACAGAGAGAGGAAAGACAGTGCAGGACGGGAAAATAATCTGTTAACTTTCTGCCTATATAAAAATTTTTAACAATTATTTTCTACAGAATAAATTACAATTAGTTAATTGAGTTTTTTCCTTTTTTTTAGTCTATTTTTTCCAACAAACATACACAAACAATGAATACTCTCTGCGTAACTTCGTTTAAAAAGAAATATTCTTAAAAGTAACATATACAGATCGATTTTTAAAAAACTTCAAGTCTATTCCATAATATGTAGTTCTGCCCTGTCTTTCCTTTCATCTTCTCTTTTTAATGTCTCCCTTTCTCTTTATATTGTGCCGAGGCGATGGTCTTCCTTTTTCAGATAGGCCCCCCTGCGGCAGGATCAAGGTACTGGGTTCCTGAAAAAGAATGTAAAAATGAGTCATCAAAGAATTGAGAATACGAGCTTATAGGAATTTTCGTAGACAGTGAAATACTGTATATGCGCAGTAAAAGTTTTCCGCAGCACCACGCACTTTCCGCGTTTTGCCCCTTGTCCGTATGTTGCGTTGTTCACCTAGTGCTATTGCTTGTGATTTTATTTTCATGAAGGGTATTTGCTAGGTCGGGAATTTCCTTCGATCGGGAAATGACAGGGGATTTATTTTCTGATTATATGTTAATTCTTAGTTTTAATAGAAAAAGTTATTCGATCACATTTAATCAAACTTCATAACATATTGCACAACAAGAGATTCAACGAGATCATTTTGAAGGTCTTTAACGTGGCTTTGATTCCAAATGATATTTTAGAGCTCAGGAGCTACTAATTTTAAATATTGTTTAATTGAAAAGACTAATTGTTGAATTTGGACAGACTTTGAAATGCTTTTAGAAATAGTTTACTATAAAATACTTACATTTAAGAAATTAAAATGAAAATAATTCGAAATTTAAATTCCAATCTAACGTCCAACATTAAAATTTAATCCTTGGATTCTTGGTTTTTTAAATTGGCAAGTATTTCGTAGCTAAAATATTGAACTTTCTTCATAAAAATACAAATATTACATTTTTTCAATCATTTAAAAAATGTGACGCCTATTTAAAGGAAGATATTTAAGGAAATGGAATTGAAAAACAACATTCCTTTAAAAAAACATTGAGTTCAACAACTATTAGTTTGAAGATGGTTGAGACCCACCGTACGACTTTGTGTAAAGCTGCCTCAAAATGCTTGGCTGAGAATTTGTGGCCATGATCCAAGTGGTTCGATAGTTCAGTTGGTTAGTGCGTGCGGCAGAACATACGGGTTTAGGTAGTTTTAGGTATGTGCAAGTCAACGCGTGTGCGAATTGTACATTAATAATTATAAAAAATGAAATTCTAAGCGACTATCGCTTAGAATTCGGATTTCTTGTCAAAGAGAATAAAAAGCCCTTGCCTACTACATTTTCAGTGACCGTCGCTTAGTTTTTCAAGCTCTGTCTTTAAGATTGAAAAGCCTTGCATTTTACATTTTCAGCGACTTCCGAACAAATTTTCTATCACTTTTGAAAAAATTCTTTTAAAATGTTGCATACGCTTCAGATGATGATTCATTATTTTCTTCAATACGTTAGGTTGTGAATTTTAATTGACTTTCTCTGATGTCCAAGACAATAACACAAAGAAACTAGATTTTTAATCAAATATTTTTTCCGTGTAATAAGACCAGTATAAAAATGCTCGATGTTGTCCAACGTGAAGCAAATAGAGTAGCACGGGGATGCACGAGGACTACAAACTTGTTCATTCTGCTTTCTGAGGCAAATGAATCCCCCTTGGAGGTCAGGAGGTCGATGCTTACCAAAAACATTACCTTAAGGAACTTTTCGAAGAGGGATAGCCAGATTATTCCCAAGCTTTCCCTTTTCTCTGAGAAAGCCGATTTTCCATCCTTCAGATCAAAGGCGAAAAATGGTAAAATACTGAATGAGTTTATTGATCTCAAGGATCTTTTGATATCAGTTCATAGATCCTGGAATCCTTCGTACTTTGATTGCGAATAGAAGGAGGTGAACGAAACCATAAACAGCGATATTTCTTCGAGGCAGTCATAAAAAACAAGGATAATATTCCTGTGATTTTCGGCAGATTTTCAAGGGAGAACTTCCGGGGTTTTATCGCTTTTTATACCTATGGATCGTTTTAAATGAGCTCCCGGGTGTGGTTGCAAGCATTTCCATTGAACATAGCAATAATCAAACTATTTCATTGCCGAAGAGAATCTTAATATATACAGCGGAACTATATGCCATTTGGGCATCTTTTAAACTTATAATGGCCAACAGCATAAGAAAATGGTAATTTCCTTGATTTGCTTTCATCACTTCACAGTATCACGAAGAGTAAGTAATAAAAAAACTCTCTTATACAGTCCACGGGAAAACAGATAGGAAAAAACACACTGCGGCATTAAGGAGAATGAAAGGGCGGATGCTTCGGCAAAAATAAGGACTGCTAGGGAGGCCACTGCGTGGGTGTAAACGCCGACAGGGGGCTCGTCGAGAATAGTCAGAGAATGGTTCAGAGAGGCATCCAGGGAACAATAGGACATGAGGGCGGAGAAGAGCTCCCTGATGGCGTCTAGCGCCAGGAAAGATTTCGACTTGATTGAATAGGAGGACCGTAGAGAGCGGTTTAAAGGCATGACTCTGCCTAGAACATTTAAAACTATGATTACAGGGCTCAGAACAAGTCATGTGTGTAGGAACCTACATCTTGCTAGTCTAAACTTTGTTGATGGTGAGGAGTTCAAGTGTTCTTATCCGGTTAAACGCTTAATCACCTCTTATGGGACTGTTCCTTCCTTATCTATCTTAACGAGGGAGTCGATACGAGAAGGGAAACATTCAATTTATGCAAAAAGTTGAAGCAGCCGGACGAATGCATTACTACCGTCTTTACTAATTTATTTGGCAATATCTCTAGGATTATCTTATGTGATTTCTATGTGTCTACACGCTACTTTATGCTTGGGCTGATCTCCCGTCCTTGATCATTCATTAAAAATTAAAATACAAATCCTTTCATTTACACCTGGCTCACGCATCAACAACACAACAATTAACTAACAACGCAGCATACACGCTCACGAGGAACAAAAGCAGGCGATAGGAATTCAGGCGCCAAACACAATACGAGGTACACTAACACCGTCTCGATAGCTAATAGGCTAACTAATAATTCCACTTTTCATCTACTTCTTCGAAGATACGACGCTTGATACGATGCAAAAAAGAATGCACAACTAGATGCAGTTATGCGTCCGCAGGTTTTCCTTATACCTAATGTACAAAAGCTGGCGGAACTTCAACACTAAAATTACAATCGATTGTAAAATCCCTAAGTACCAAGTAATGAAATTATATTGCTGTTTATAAAATGGTATTCTCGAACGAAATGGATTTACGGTTGGATGTAATAATGCATATTCACACGTTGCGATGTTACGAGACCGTTGTAAAAATACGTCATCCCACGATGGAAATTTTTCGACATAGAAATTTGAAAAATTTCGTAATTAATAAAGAAAACATTTAATTTTTGCGAAATATTGAAACAGTCGGACGAGTACATTTCTACCGCGTTTGGAAATTTAAACATAAATCATACATAATTTTACAATAGTCCGTAACTTCACAACATGTAACCATGCATTATTACGTCCGATCGTAAATCCACATCGTTCAAGAATGCGATTTTACCGAGCGCAATCTGATATTACCAATTGAGACGTAGTGATTTTATAGTCAATTGTAATTTCACTGTTAAAATTCCAGCAGTTTGTTCACGAGCAATAACGAAGTTTTTACGAGAAAAAACTGTTAATAAGTTTCAAAAATGTCAGCATAAACATTTCAGAAATTTTATCGTTATCGTACAACCTGAGAAAAGAAACAAGCACTTAAACTATAAGTAAACTACAATGATTAATCTTTGAAAAACTCGGGTTAAAAATAAATTAGCTTTAATTTCCAACATAAGATATTAATTTTGGCGATATGTATCTTTTATGTTCAAAACATTTTGCAATAAAATCAATAATTTTCAAGAAAAAGTAGAATCAAATTTATTTGAAATTTTTGAAAGCAAAATGTACTTTAATATTATGTACCGCGCCCACTGTCGAGAATAAAGTCGGGTATGGCACAATGAGCTTTGTAGCTTTTCGCCTGTCTGTATTTTAGTAAATGCTTGAGTAATAGCAATTATTAAGAAATTATTAACTATTTAGAAACATGAAAAACCCTACTTTAAAGAATATCTTAGAAGTAGATGACGTTTTCAAATTGTCATTTAACCCCAACAGATGATGTCCAACTTCATGATAAAATTTGCTATTTGTCAATAAAATGTAGGTAAGGGTCAGTATACGTCAGGAATATCAGGATCTGCAAGTGGTGGTTCGATTTTAGGTAAACTTCGTGAAATTATAGTGTTATATAAGAGACATTTTGGGTCCAAAGGATTTTTGAAAATTTTCAAAATTACGGGAGTTAAGCCATGTTGAATTTCGGCATCACATTTTTTTGAAATATCTATATTTATGCAACCATCAAACGAATTTCGATAAAAATTGTAGGTCTTGTAGATAAAAGTATACACTTTAAATTCAAAATTCCAAAAAAAATTTGGTTTTCAATTTTGACCAAAAAAATTACCAAACAAATTTTGAATTCAGTTTTTCGTAAAGAAGGGAAAACATTTCTTTTTTCTTGTTAAGAAGATTCAATTCCTTATAATTTCACCTTTAATTTAAAAAAAAATTGATGGTGACTCTTCTAGATCACGAGATAATGGCATTTTAGTGGGACCGTGCGCTGCCACGGCGCTGCTCTCTCAGTGTCGTACAGTGGAGAAAGAGCACATTTTTGGGCAAAAGCGCCCGACACGTGCCATTTATTTAAAGACTTTTAAATTGATTAAAACCTGACATAAATCGATGTAATAACTAACTAAAAATTATTCTCAGTCGGTTAGATTAACCAAAAAATTGTTAATAATGCTATAAAGAAACTAATGAAAACGAAACTCAATTTTTCGTTATTTGCAATGATTTGCCACTTAAAATCCATCGATTTTGTATGAAACACGACAGATACTAACGTGCAATTACAATTAGTGGAAAATAGTCTACTTTTAACAACTATTTAAACATTTTTTGTTAACAAATACACATTTCGACCATTTTTTCATGATTTTATTGCGTAATCAACTAAGCCTTTTCATAAAATAATGACAAAATGTGCAATTTGTCTATAGAAAATATTTACATTAAATAAACAATGTTTTACAAACACTTTTTTAAACAGAATCTTATAATTGTAATTAAGAGCTTTTGACGCTATGAAAAACATGACAGCCAGGATTTTTGGCAAGACAGTACTAGTTCATTTAAAACAAAATTAGTCAATTAATGAAAAAAATGATGATAATGTGTATTTGTTAACAAAAATTGTTTATGTACATAATTGTTCATAATTATTATGAACACTCAGAGAAAAAGTCGTCTCGAAACAAAAGTATCATTCTCTTGTCTGTTTTGTTTTGAGCTACGTGAATATCTTTTTTAACCAAACAGAAGTATTTGGCTGCAAGATTAGGTGAAGTTAGTCGCATAATGATAATTTTTGCTGCAAAACAATTTCTTTTGAGACAAATGAAAATTTTCTTAATCTTAAATTCACGTTTCGTCATTTTTAGTCTGAAATATCGTTAGGGGTAACACTAATTTATGTAATTATTGAAGAAAAGATGCCGCGAATAAATTGTTTTAATCCCTTTGCGAAGAGGAAACACCGTAGAGTCGATATAAAAAAACTTCGGCAAGTTTCACAGGTAATTAGTGACACGTTTTCCGTTGGCTTAGACAAATACATTTGTACTACATGTCGATTAGAAATAAAAAATCAGAGAGGATCTTCTTCATTTGATGATGAAGTAAAGATAGCACCTCAATCTGCTAAAGACTCTCCTGAAGAATTGAATTTTGAATTGGTTGGAAATTTACCTCAATTTGATGACGACTTTTTTGAAGAGTTAGAAGGAGATGCCGAAAGGGAAAACGATCTTTCTAAGTTGAATAAAATCCTACAGATTTTAGGGATTTCCTCCATTGTAAAGAGTAGAGATCTTCGAACAAAAACTGCACAAATGCAGAAAGTGAATGAGATAAAGACAACTCTCAATGTCCAATTGGAAAAGGTGTTTAAATACATTGAAGTTGATACTAGCAATAAAGACGCAGAAGATTTAACCAACGAAATTAAGGAACAATTGAATAAAAAACCAAATAGATCCTATGCAGTCCAACTTCTGACTATGGTACCAAAGGGTTGGGGAATTCGGAAAATAACATCAGAGTTTGGAGTCCCATACAGTTTAGCTCGTAAAGCTGTACAATTGCACACAAAAACTGGTATTGGATCATCCCCAAACCCTACGCCAGGTAAAAAGTTATCAGAAGACACAGTTAAAATTGTTAAGACTTTTACTATGAATGTGACGTGAGTCGACAATTACTTGGGAAAAAAGACTGTGTCTCTGTGAAACAAGACGATGGTTCTAAAAAGCTAATACAAAAACGTTTAATTTTAGAAAACCTGAAAGAATTTTATGCAAGCTTCAAACAAAAGTTTCTAAACCTGAAAATTGGCTTTTCAAAGTTTGCCAAATTGCGGCCTAAGGAATGTGTTTTTGCTGGCGCAAGTGGAACACATTCTATTTGTGTTTGCAAAATCCATGAAAATACAAAGTTATTAATTCATGGAGCAAATTTAAGTGAGCTTGTTGCTGATGACGAAACTCTTAATCTTTTAGCATCATACAAAACAATGCTATCATCAATGATTTGCGATCCTGAATTGCCTGCCTGTTATTTAGGATTATGTAAATCTTGTCCAGGCGTAGAACCCTTGATAGGAAAAGTGCGAAAGCTTTTTGAAAACAACTTTATTGAAAGCGTTACCTAAAATGCCTGGACTTCGACAGATCGTGCTTCCCTAGAAACTTTTTGCGATAAAAATTATTTATATTTAGAGAAAATCTCTAAACATCTGTTCGATCTTCTTAAACATGACTTCATTGCAAAAAGTAAAAGCCAATTTCTGAAGGACTCCAAAGATTCTCTTGAAGCGGGGGTATTTATAATACTCTTTGATTTCGCGCAAAATCACGAAACTGTAATTCAAGACGCAATACAGAGCGAATATTGGAATAAACAACAGATTACTGTGCATCCCTTAGTAGTGTACTTTAAAAAGGATGAAAAAGTTGTTTGCGAAAGTTATGCAATTATTTCGGAAGATCTAGAGTATAATACTAGCGTAGTTCATCTTTTTATGGGGAGAATTATAGCTGAGTTGAAGGCAAAGCACACACAAGTTCGAAACATAATTTATTTTACAGACGGTGCAGCATCTCAGAACAAGAACAAGAGCAACTTCATCAATCTCGCATATCATCAGCGTGATTTTTGGAATGGGGGCACGCTGGGAGTTCTTTGCTACGTCTCATAGTAAAAGTCCATGCGATGGTATTGGAGGAACTCTTAAGCGAGAAGCTGGTCGAGCTAGTTTACAGCGTCCAAGCCACAAACAAATCTTGACAGCCAAAGATTTGTACGAATGGGGCACTGAGGCTTTACCCAATATAAATTTGCTCTTCTGCTCTGAGAAAGATCACAACAAAAAAGCTCGGAATTTAAAGAGTCGCTTTGGAAAAGCTCAAGCGATTCCAGGTACCAGAAGCTTTCACTCTTTTATCCCAATCGGTGATAATAAAATACAGTGTAGGCAATACTCTGCTTCTACGGAATCCTTTGAATTCGAAATACAGAAAAGTCCTAAACGAAAACGTGATCAGTGAGAGGCAAGGGAAACTCACTCAGAAAGCACCCCGATATGTGAGAGGCCAAGGGAACTCATCCAGAAAGCATCCCAATATGTGAGAGGCAAGGGGAACTCACTCAGAAAGCACCCCGATATGTGAGAGGCAAGGGGAACTCATTCAGAAAGCACCCCGATATGTGAGAG
>CAKNXH010000884.1:92636-123936 GCA_932178445.1 Andricus quercusramuli
AGGATTGCGTCTGAGCACGAGCATTAGGACTGCCTTCACATCGGGGCTTATGTCTCGGAAACTATTCACTGGACCATTTTTTGCTACGGATCTTTTTTGATGCCAAAAGGTCAAGCTATCTTTTAAGACTATTTAAAAAATAATAAAAATAACCTAAATTGCTAAAAAAGTTAAATAAACAATTACATTGTTTAAAAAATTCTTCAAACTTTTTCGTTTTTTTCGTTAATAAAATATAATAAAAGAGTAAGAAATAGCCTTTCGAAAACCCTTATAAAAAATGTAAATAGCTAAAATAGAAAGGAAGTTACAAGCTTTTGAAAATACCCGTGCAGGCGTTGGGGTTGAAAATGTCACCCCCATCACTTGGAGAGGGGTGGTTTTTGTGGTCTATAAATTTGTCGATTAAGTATTATTAGGTAGGTGAACAAATTCCCAGAATTTAAAGAAAATCGAAGAACATGACTTTTAAAGTTGGGGCAGTTGAGAAATAATGCCCCGTATTCAGCATATGATTATCTAGACCAGGCCTGCCCAAGTAGGGGAAAACTGCTCATTCACCACATGCTCAATTTCCACCACCACGGGCCTCTACTCGCCTCTAGAAAGGCGTGGCAGTGGTTCGTGGCACGTGCCGTGTGACGTAGTTTGAAGAATCCAGGATCGCAGATACGTTTTAACCCTTTGAGGGGCATATTTTTCTGATGGATGAATTTTGGAAGTCATAACTGATTTTAAGGTTTTTGGGGTCGCTAATTACGATTCCGGAGTCAGATTTCGGAAATTCAAAATGGCGGAACCAATATGGCGGCTATTTAGAGCCAAATTCGTGGTTTTTTGTTCAATCGGCGGGAAACCAAATGTATGGGAGTTTTTGAGGTCGCTGATTACGATTCTGATATCAAAGACACAAAATTCAAGATGGCAGATACAATATGGCGGCTATTTTCAGTCAAATTTATGGTGTTTTTGCTCCATCTGCGAGAAACCTGATGGTGGGGGATTTCGAGATCACTGATTACGATTCTGATATCGAAGTCACAAAATTCAAGATGGCGGATTCGCCATCTTGAATTTTGTGTCTTTGATATCAGAATCGTAATCAGCGACCTCAAAAACCCCCATAATCCGGTTTCTCGCCGATTGAACAAAAAAACCACAAATTTGACTCAAAATAGCCGCCATATTGGTTCAGCCATTTTGAATTTCAAAAATCTGACTCCAGATTCGGAAACTACGACTCAAAAAACATAGAATCCCACCATGACTTGAGCATGTTATGGGGCTTGTTTCCTACAACCAAATTTATCCGTAAAAAGGGGCTTTTTTTGAAAGTAATTTGTTTATAATTATGAACATAATGAAGATATTGATTTCTCATCTATGAAAATATCAATATTTGAACCTCAACTACTCAAACATCCAATAAATTACGAAAGAATACAAGGAAGAAGTAGGAAAATATCCAAATTATTGATGATAAACAGGTGGGACGTATATGTCCCACTGCCCCGCAAAGGGTTAAAGTACACTCGAACTCCAAAGATACGAGAAGTTCGGGAATCGGGAACTCCAAAGATACGAGCGTCAAAGGGGCTCCCACTACTGCAACGTTTAGATTTTTGGGGGTAATGCGTGAGAACGCCCATAGGCCTACTACGCGCACGCGCGC
This sequence comes from Andricus quercusramuli, assembly GCA_932178445.1. NCBI lineage: Eukaryota > Metazoa > Arthropoda > Insecta > Hymenoptera > Cynipidae > Andricus > Andricus quercusramuli. The sequence goes on from CAKNXH010000884.1 coordinate 94,309, forward strand.
GTATGCAATTTGCAATGAACAAACGTCGAATTCAAATCAGCGCGCACTCGCGCGCGCCGCACTCTCGGAAACGGTGGGGGTAGAGGGGAAAAAATTCCGCTCGCATCTTTGGAGTCGAGACGCTCGTATCTGTGGAGTGCTCGTATCTCTGGAGCTCGTATCTTTGGAGTTCGAGTGTACTAAAAATATTCATTTTTGAACTTGATTCTTTGTTATTTTAGATTTACATGCTATTGTCCATCACAATTCTTGACTTAAAAAGACTTTGATGTTCAGCAAAAACTTCGTTAATCGCAGTTAAAAATAAAATTATATAAAACAAATGTAAAAATCAGTCATTTTCCTTGAAAATTCTAAAAATTGCTCTAGTTTCTACGAAAGCAAACTTTGATCAGAAAAATTATTTTTTCCTTTATTTGTAACATAGGAGAAACCAAAATTTCACATGCACAAGGCAGACCCAAAAATCGTGTCGACCGGTGTAATCAAGAAAGTTGATAAGACTTTTATGATTTGATTATAACATGGATATATATTTTACACACACACGCACACACACACACACGCACACTCACGTATAGTGGGCCAGGAAACCCGAAATTGTGGCCAAAATTCAAAAAGTCTACGGATTCGGCTAAAAATAGATACTCGGGGGTTTTTGGGGTCGCTGATTACGAATATGCAATCAAAATTCAAAATGGCGGACTAAATATGGCGGCGAAGATTTAGAAAAATATATGGAATCGACTAAAAATAGTTACTCGGGGGTTTTTGGGGCCGCTGATTACGAATATGCAGTCAAAAATTCAAAATTCAAAATGACGGACTCAATATGGCGGCCAAGATTTAGAAAAATATATGGATTCGACTAAAAATAGTTACTCGGGGATTTTTGGGGTCGCTGATTACGAATATGCAGTCAAAAATTCAAAATGGCGGACTTAATATAGCGGCGAAGATTTAGAAAAATATATGTAATTGTCTGAAAATAGTTACTCGGGGATTTTTGGGGTCGCTGATTACGAATATGCAGTCAAAAATTCAAAATTTAAAATGGCGGACTCAATATGGCGGCGAAGATTTAGAAAAATATATGGAGTCAACTAGAAATAGTTACTCGGGGGTTTTTGAGGTCGCTGATTACGAATATGTAGTCAAACATTCGGGCTTTTGGGGTCGCAGTGAGAAGAAGGAAGAATAATTTGTTGACTTATTCAAGAAGTTTATATATTGTATATGCATATACTGTATACATTGACTGTGTTAATTATTATTTTATTATTATAATCGATAAGTACGGAATGTGGACGGAAAGCAGATTGCCAAAACAAGTAAGCGCGTTGATGCGGCTAGGATAACAAATGACGGTTAGCCAGTGCTCTTCATGGACGCGCGACAGCACTCTCCATGACATGGCCGCGCGCGGCCATATAGATATACCATAAGCAAAGAAGTAAAAGAAAAGTAGCAAAAAGTAGCACTCTTACGCTCAAGTGCATATCCTAAGGAAGACATTCATATATTTTAGAACTCAATATGTTGTGTTATGTCGTGTTATGTCGTGTTATGAGCATTTGGAAGCAGGTGCTTTGCTGAAAAATCTTGTTTTTTATTCACTAATATTATGACTGTATTTTATTGAAATTAACAATTACAGATTTAATTGACTTTTTACAAATTTCACACCTTATTGAATAAAATAAATGGAGGTACAAGGTTCGGAATCGATTTCTTAACGTCCAAAAATGTATCTTCCTAACGTCAATAACACTACGAATTTTAATAAGATTTTCTACTTGTGCCTGTATCATCGAAACAAAAATTGATCAATAAACGTATAATTGCCGTCAATAATACTTCAATTATTCCTGAATGCAGTAGTCTATTTCATTTTTTCGAATTTAAGAATCGACTTTTGGCCACGGAATCGAGTCTCCTGGCCCACTGTGACACGGTGTGTATGTATCAGAGCATATAGCTTACAAGGTGACCACTATTCATTAAATTTTCGTCTCTTACCTTTTTCCGGTGAATATTCGTGATTTTTACCGGTTTAGAAAAAAATGTACTCTCTTTGCGAAACCCACATTTTTTTTACATATATGATCAATTGTGGAAGTCGATAAGCATCAGCGAACCTTTTTGCAAGAAATCTAATAACTTTGAATATAATGAGTAGGATAAGGAAACTTTTGTGTCTGATAAAGAAAAATACAGAGAACCGTTTTATTATAACGTGTACTAGCAGTAAATATACGTGCGCATATTGCGCGTTCACGCCTCTAGATTTTTATTTCCAACATTAAAAATAATGTATTAAAAATATAAACAATATAAAAATCCAATATTAACCCAAGTTTTAAATATTTTTTAAACATTTTTAGAACAATGATTAATAATTTCTAATTATATGTAGAATGATTTTGCACCATTTAATTAGAAAAAAAGAGTTGAATTGTATCATTTCTAATTTGAAGCACTAAAAATGAAACAATTTTATTTTTAATTGAACAATCACGAAATTGAATGATTTTAGATTGAAATTTCGAAAATAGGACATTTTCAAAAAGTTAAAAATGGAATAGTTTGAGATTCGAAGTGTGTAAATTGGATCATTTCAAATTCAAAGGAATTGAAGCTGTGTAATTTTTAATTAAAATCGTTCAAAAGTAAATAATTGAAAATTGAAAACTTTATATTTAAATAATTTTAAAATCTAAGCGATAATTATTTGGCAATTTGAAATTTGAAACTAAATTGAATCTCTTAAAATCAAAGCTTCTGAAATTTTAAATTGTTATTATATAAGAAAATTATAATTTAATATTAAAGCTGATTAGACAAATTTTTCTAAAATCGAACAATGAATTGAATTTCTAAGAAAGGATTATATAAAAAAAAATCACCAAAAAATTATAACCTTCCACGAATCAACAAAAATTTTTTGTACCATATTTCAGAAATAAATCACTGATGAGGGCCCATAATCGAGGCCGAAACGTTTGACTCAACGATAAATTGATTTCTATTTTTTGTGACCCTAAAGCCAATTTTACCATCAACATCAGAATACCAGTGAATTGAATTATTCTAAAAAAAAAAAACTTTCAAAATAAACATTAATTTTTAAAGGGAATCATTAAAAATACAAAAATTTCTGCTCCATACGCTGAAACTTGAACGAACGCAAACTTCTTTTAACACTGAAAAAAATTTAGTCACTACAAGTTGTAATATTAAAACTGTTTTGCACTTAAGTTCTTTAAAATTTTACTTATTTGAAGTTAATTAGAATCACTTAAAAATTATTAGTTTTCAAACTGTTAATTATACTTACCAAAATTCAAACAATTCAATTTTCATTGCAAAATTAAAAGTTATGAAAGGGTAAAATAAAAATAAATTGTAAAAAAAATGTAGCGTTCAACATGAAAATTCAGAACTCTAAAATTGCGTCTATTTAAAATTGTCGAAATTATTCAATTATTGAGGTATCAATTTCAGTTAGTTTGATTTTTATCTATTTTGATTTTACATACAATTTTTAATGTTTTCATTTCACATCGTTTTATTTTTAACACTTCTTCTAGAATTATTATTTAATCTTGAACCTTATCAATCGCATACTTTTTAATTTGAAATTATTTATTGTTTTAAATCTTCAAATAAAAATCAGACATTTTTTAGTTTTTCAATTTTGAATAACTTTATACCTAAAATTACATCTAAAGTTATTGTAATCGAAAGTAACTATCAAAGCTTTTAATATGCAATTTTGAAATATTTATTTCTACATTGACTTCACATTTTGAATATTTGAATTTGAAACTACAATATTGTAAAATTAAAAAATCAAAGCAACAGGAACTATTAGCAACATTGTCAATCATGGAAATTTTCATATTCTATCTACTCCCATATACATTTTTCTCCCTTTCCTATAAATACCTACTCAATCCTTAGTGGCATAACAGGACTAGAACCGAGTGAGTTAGAGTTTACCCCGAAAGGGATATGGTTTAATGGTATAATAATTTTGAACACCATTGAAATAGCTCAATTAAGGAAAAAAGGTGGCCTAGTCCCGCTAGGCCCCGCTGGGCCTTGACTACACCACTGGCCACACATATAAACGTCGTTTGCACTTTAAGTTTCAAAGTTTACGTTGATGTCCGCCAAGTTATATTCATGGTTATAAATAATATTTATAACCACGAAGAGTATTTGGCAAACATCCATGATTCTTTCTTTCATCGCCTGGGCATCCTAACCCCACCTGTCAATCGACTTAGAATAATTTCATGCATGGCATTTAGTCTGAAAAAGTTAAAGTCCCTCTAAAAATCGACAGCGCAAGCGCGGCTGCGGTTATCGATCACGCTTGTAGACATTTGCTTGGCGAAAACGCGCCAATCGTGCGAAACCTATATCCTGAAGCATCGCGAAAAGATGCTCGCTTGTTAATTTTCGCACTGCGACCGCGGGCCAATACCCCACTCTCTTGCATCGTGAGAAGTGCGCCGCCGCCCGAGCTAGCCTTTAAGTATAGCGTGCTTCGAGACCGAGAGACACTTCTCCCCAAGCCCCCGTAGAGTGAACATTTACGCTCCTGAATAAATAAATGTTTATAACCTACATTCATCGCCTACCTCATTTTTTGGACCTACTCATTCTAACTCTCGTATGCCGTCTCCACAGCAGCGTCACACCCGATCTCCGTTACGGAGAGGACTACTCCCGTTTCGGTAGTCATTGCCGTCAACGGAACAAACCCCATCTTCGCCCTGTACACCCTGGACCACCCGAACCTTTTTCCCTCGTCTTCGAAGCGACCCCCGTTACGGAGAGGATTACTCCCGTATCGGCGGTAATCCCCGTCACCGCAGCGTCGCACTGGACACCCCCCCCCCCCCCCGCTGTTCTCAAATAACCAGACCTTCCTGCACGAATTAAATAAAGTAATCCCAACTTTATTTAATTTTTAATCGAATAACTTTTCTGATCAGTCTCAACCCACAGACTGACCTCAACGTTTACTACAAAAAAAACTCTATGAATTTTAAATCTCACGTCGTTTTTTTCTCGAAAAACTTGATTTTTCGATTTCATTATAAATTTCATCTTTTTTATTTCTTGTTCTCGATATAATTATTTTAAGTTTGAAAAGGTAGGAATGTACTCATGCCCACATGTTTCAACACTAACAACTTTTACCATCATTCTCACTGTTTGCACATCCAGTATTTGCGTTTGCATCTTTTCGGTTACCATATTAGAGGTAAACCAAAGTTCCGAATCGTCCCACCAAAGTTTCAATTTTTCACCTTTTTTTGCACGCGTTTGCGCTTCACTTATACGATGAAACTCTTTAAAGTGTAAAAGAAATAGCGAATGGTATAATTGAGTTATATTTACCTTACGCTCAAAAGGATCAGAATGAAAAAGCATTCTAATCGCTGGTGCTATTAAACCAGCCTCCTCTTGAAACATAGCAGCTGCTTTCTCAGGCAAATATACCTTAGCTTTATGTATGCGCTCCTTTATCTCCTCTGGATAAATACTAATTCTTTTTCGAATTATTGATTGCACTTCCTCAGAAAGTTTGTATGCATTAGGCCTATGGCATAAACTATTCAGGATGTCGATCAGAGGCTTGTTTTTTTCAGGAATTACATGGATTGACTCGTTTAAAACAAACACTCGCATTTGACAAGTTTCAGGACTTGCCCATGATGGCAGAGAATTTGCTGCCTCAATCAACAAAAATTCACCGTCCGAATCAGATATTCGCGCGATCAATCCATCAAAAGCTTTTGTGAGATTATATATCAAAAATACTGTAAACCACTCATCTCCGACATCTTCGTCAAAACGTAAAGTAGTGTGAATATGAGGTATTATCTGGTCATCTAAAACAAACCAATTACAGACATACGTCAAAATTATTTTCACAAGAAAATTTTCGAGATAAGAGCACTAAATCAATGCTTTCGGTTTCCACGTACACATGCATCGATGAAGGATCTGATATAGATTCCTACATAGGTTTCTGTCCCATTTAGTGACTTAATTTGCCCATACGATTTTATATAGAAATCCATGCTGATTCCCATATGGGTTCCCATTTGAGGATTTTCATTAGGGGAGGTTAACTAGAAAATCTTACGAATTACAACGAATTGAAAGAAAATAAAAGTAATTCGTGCTGACGCATTATAACGAATTCTCGCCCATTAAACATTGATTTGAAGATTTCATTACTCATGAATTTACATGAGTTTATACACGGTTCTAATTTTTCTCAATTCATCTCAATTCATTCTTTATTGCAGTAGTCCAGTTAATAAAGGATTTGATATAAAAAAATTGTACAGTTGATTACATTTTGTCACAGACGTTGAGGGTTCCTTCATAAACATTACGTAAAAAGCCTAATCCACATATAATGGTTTCAAAGTTACCCAAATAATACATTTAGAAATATTAGATTATTATAGCGCGTGCTATAAAAGTCTTTATGTGACTCCGGTGCATTAACGCGTTTTTATGCGACAGCGTAGAGTATCGTAATGTTGTACATTACGATACAGCGGAAGATCACTCTTCACATTACACTCCGCTGTATCCTAATGTACAACATTACGATACTTTACGCTTTCACAACAAAACTTGTAAATGCACTGTCGACATATAAAATAATATATGCGCCAATGAGCACAATTCGGGACTTCACGCGACTCGCTTACAATGCTCGCAGGAGTTATCTCGCCTCGGCTTTGCCTCGGCTTCGATCGTCCTGCGAGCATTGCCGCTTGTCGCGTAAAGACCCTCATTATGCACCTCGGCGCATAATATACTATTTTCTATGTTAAGCGAAGATGAAATTAAAAACTTAATTATTCATAATATTGGTCTGTCTATTGCAATCTGTAAAACAGATAGTACATTTATTAAAAAGTTCCTTTAAATCTTTTTATATATTCTGTAAACAACAGAAGATTAAATTTTAGCTGCCAATAATTTTTTTGTTCAACTTTTCAAAAGCAATATCTATTCTTCTAAACGAGAATTTTCTTTTATAATTATTAAGATATGAATTTAAATGTGGTACAATCTCTGTGTTATTTCTTTTATTGGTAGAGGACATTACTGTTGCGCTGCTAACGAGTATCTTATGCTAAAATTCTTAGTGTTGCGTTAACTTTATACCCAAGCTTGTATCTTTTGTTAATCTCTAAAATATAAACTTTTTTTACTTAATTATCGTGCACTTAATCTTCCAATGCGTATCTTTCTAATAGGTTATGGGCCCAGACTGTGTCACGAAATTATAATTGGAAACAATTACGATACCTGGGAACCCCAGATGCGTTCAGTTGTAATAAAAAATGACGCATGCGATCACGTTTCAGGAAGTGTCGTGAAGCCTGAAGTGATAGAAGAAAATGTAAAATCACAAGAAGCTGTAGCCAGATGGGTACAAGCCGACTTGAAAGCAAAGTCGTATATTGTGCTTGCAATGAATCCGTCCGAGATTAGGCAAATAAAGTCGTGTACATCCGCGTGTGAAATTTGGTCTAGGTTGGAAGTTGAAATTAATAACGATTTATTAACGGTCATGCTTTTGCGAAGTTTACAGGAAAGTTTCGAGAACTTTCGGTGTGCGATGTCATCTCGTGATGAATTGCCGACTTTATAAACACTTCGAATAAAAATCGGAGAAGAATTCGACGCGCGTAAATATAATAGTACTAACACAGTACAAAACGCGATGGTTGCGAAAAAGTCGGGGCATAAAAATATGAAATATAGGCAAGATCGGCAGGAGAATACGGAAATGGACGATTCTAACCTGAAGTGTTTTAAGTGTAGTACGATCGGACATCGGGCGAAAAACTGTTAAAAAAAATAAGAAGCCTAAAGAACGGGCTGGAAACAGTGCCGAAGATGTATGTTTGCTAGCAACTTCTGAAGTGTTATTGGCAGATACATTTTTTTTTAATCGGGCATAGTGGGGAGTGTGATACCTGTGATACCTTTACGAAAATTCGTGAAGATAGTGCATATGAAAAATTGAATCTGGCTAGCAAGCACGCATGAACATATTCGGGAAGGGAACCGCGACAGCCTTAACGAAAACAGACGGAAATAAAAACGTTACACTTGATGATACTTTATACGTTCCGCACTTGCGAACGAATCTCGCCTCGGTCGCAAAAATTACTGATAAGGGACATGCTGTTATTTTAAGTAAACCAAGGCCGAGATAGTTGATAATTGTGGAAACGTGTTGCTCACTGAAAAGCGTGAAAAGGATCTATATCTTTTTAGTGAGACAAACTATGGAGAGCGTAAGTAGATTTTCCCGACAGATTTCAAAACTAGGACGCCGAAGAAAAATTCTCTTAGAGACAGGCACATCCACATGGGACATTGAATATTCAAACTCTTCGTGAAGCCATTAAGACTAAACGCATTCAGTCGAAATCCGCTTCCTAAAATATCGCAAAGAGTGGCGAGTGTTGGACAGATAATACATTCCGATGTTTGTGGACCGATGCGTGAGGCTTCTCTCGGAAAGAAAGTCTATTTTGTCATTTTCGTCGAAGTTTCTTCTAGGTGGTGTGAGGTTAGGTTCATAAGCTAAAAGAATCAAGTAATGGATGGATTTGAAAAAGTTAGAGCTTTCACAAGCACACATCGAGGTAAGAATATAGTAAGACTATTATGAACCTCACTTCAATTAAAGCGTCACCCACTTACATACGAAAACCATTGCGATTTTGCATAAAATATCGTGTGTTACTCCTCAGCAAACCTTTCACAACCTCGTCCACTTGCAGTACGCGGCTATGCGCGCGCCTTCGGCGCGCGTATGTACGCTTCGTTCTGCAATCATCGGCCTCGGACGTCAAAAACATGGTTCGCTGAGTCGTAGTACAATATACTATTGACGAATTCCTCCAGAAACACAGAATATTACGAAGACTAACAGCTCCTTATAATCTAAAACAAAATGGTTTTTTTGAGAGAAAAAACAGAACATTGAAGGACAGGGCGAGGTGTCTTTTGATACAATCGAGATTGCCTGCAACGTTCTTGGCGGAAGCTGTTAATACGGCAAATTTCATCCGAAACAGATCACCAACAAGTAAACTCAATGGAAAGACGACCTACGAGTCTTGGTTTCGAGAACCACCGGACGTGGTCAATATGAGGTACCTTGGTTGGATATAGCCAAGACTTGAACGCTTTGAGAGTTTGGTTACCAAACGACATGAAAGTCTTAATATCCAGGGAAGTACAATTCTTGGAAGAATCTCAGATTCGAACGTCTAAGAACTACGAAGATTTTGAGCCTAATGAAGACCTTCTTAAGAGAACGACTAGTTCATTGGAGAACGTCACCGAAGTGAAGAACGAAGATCAATGTTTCGTTATCGATTTCTGTGGTGATCGAAACTAGGATCATCAGTTTAATGAAACCGTGCAGAAGAAGTCTAATAATCGTGATGAAGAATTCGACAGCGAGAATTTTCGTGGTTTTGCTCAATATGATTCAATACATAGATAGATTCTAGATTCTGACAATGAGGATTTTCATGGTTTTACACAGAATGATCAACTGGATGAAGCAAGGCTGGAAGACTTTTTCGAAATATCTTTCAACGCAACTGAAATTCCTCTCAACCGAGCATTGGCCAGTCAAGATTTCGAAGAATGGATGTTGGCCATGGCTGACGAGGTAAAATCGATTCTAACGAAGGATACATGGAATATGATTGACAGATCTGAATCGTCCAAAGTAATTGGTAGTCGTTTTGTTCTAACAAATAAATATGGTTTGGACGGTGTTGTGGAAAGAAGAAAATCTAGAATCATAGCCAAAGTGTATTCCCAGGAACATGGGAGATATTTCCATGATACATATGTACCAGCCGCAAGTTTGAGTTATATACGAACGAAGATAACTTATGCTCCACAAAGAAAGATGCATATTCAACAATATAATGTAAAAACGGCGTATCTCAACGGGAACCTAGAAGAAACAGTATTTATGGAGGTTCCAAATAGATTGGAAAAAGTTCTTAAGTACATCATCAGCAAGGGAGAAAGCCAGGATAGGTTGAGTAATCAGGCTGCAATTATGTTAAACGAGCTGGAACGTGGTGACAAGGTATGCCTTATGAAGAAAGCCCTGAATGGGCTAGAACAAGCTGGACGCGCCTGATACGTGAATGGGGATTTACTATCCATTTGAATGGAACCGACGAAATCGATTCCCAGTGTCTACCAAAATTACAAAAAGGTGAAGTTAATGATTATTGTCATTTACGTAGACGATATCCATGAGATGTGCGAAGACCGTGAAGAGATTGGAAAATTTGTTTGCAAGCTAACAAGGGTAAGGCCTGAGGGTCGAAATTCAAATTGACGTCGCGTGAGCATAATTCGAAAGATTACAGAATTTCATTCGACACATGTCACGGCTTTTTTGTAAGTGGGGCCCGGGTTTAAAAATAAGAATTTTTGAAAATTGCAGCTGTCGTCACTGATGGACTAGTGTTGGTCACGCAGCACGTCTCTCACCGAGCGGCGGTGACCTGGTGGTAGCGTTTCTGCTTGCGACTCCGTTGCTGTGAGGTTCGAATGTTTTGACTAGAAATTTTTTTTACATGATTCAAAAATCCTAATTACATTATTCAGAATTTTATCGCTATAACCTGCAATTTAAACACAAATTAAATCATATCAAAATAGTTCCGACTTACAATATTTCATTAAGAAAGTTGCAAAAATTAATCAAAGACAAAAGTCAATAACTGATATTAAATACTATTATATAATATATGAAATACATAATCTTTTTTTACCGGCAGAATTATCGTCACTTGTCATGATTTTGTCGCTTTCAAAACACCTATGTTTCACCAAGAACAACCAGGGAATGAATGAGTTTCCGTGGTTCCGGTTTTTTTCGAAACCACGAGAAAAAAAAATTAATAAATAATAATTTATTAATAGTTAACAAGTATTAATTTATTAATAATGATTAATTGATTAATAATTTCTTTATTTAAAAAAATATTCGGAATTTTCGATTATGTAAAAAAAAAAATTCTAGCCAAAAGATTCGAATCCCATAGCAGCGGTGTCGCAAGCTGAAGCGCTACCACCACGCCACTGCCGTTCGGTGAGAGGCGTTAGGGATGGGCGATACCGATGCGATACTTTCAGTATCGAGTACAAAGTACTCGATACTTCGATTCTCGATACCGATACTTAGAAGGTCGATGTATCGAGTAATCGATACTTTTTACATTGGTTTCGACCACTTCGATTCCTTTATTTCTGCTGCTTGCTGTTTACTGCCAGCTTCGTTCTTTCTTCATTAAATAGAAACTGTCATTGAGGGAAGTCGTGCGTTGATAGGTTAATCGAGTTTGACTTTCCATTATGTAGCAAATAGCGAATCAAATAATAATTTACGTATATATTCTTTACGTTACGTTTACGGAACTAACTATATTGTGTTGACACACTGTCATAACTGATGCAATTTTGCTTAAATAATGTGATATTCGCAGTAACAAGATAATGTAACAAGATAACTAAAGAACGACGTAGGGGAACAAAACCAAAGATGCGCGTGTTTTAAGAATACTATACATTATTGTGTATAGAATTAACTATATTATTTACTAACATCGTTTCCAATAGCTAGTTTATATTAATTTAAATAAAAAGTGGGATTATACTTTTACATGAATCAGCCTTTTTTCTGTTGATATCTATCACATCTTAACTGTAGTGTTTAGAAGATAACCCTTAACTGTAAAATTTATTGTTGAGACAATTATCGAAAATATTTATACCGAAAAAAGTCGACACTCTGATATCGCTTCTTTGGTATCGATACTTTTGTATTCAGATCGGTACTTGGATCGAGATCGATTTCGAAATCGATACTTTTTCTCAGTATCGCCCATCCCTAAGAGGCGTGCCGCGTGCCTGACACTAGTGATTGAGTGACGGCAGCAGCAATTTTCAAAAATTCATATTTTCAAAACCGGACCCCACTTACAAAAAGCCGTGACCCGTGTCGAATGAAATTCGATAATCTTTCGAATTATGCTCACTTATTGACCTCGATTTGATTTTCGACCCTCAGGCCTTCCACTTATAAGAACACTTCTCGAGGTTAAGGATATCGGGAATCTCAAACGTAGTTTGGGGATGGACTTTACCAATAGCAACGAAGGAATTCTGATAAAGCAAAGGACGTATATTAAAGATGTGCTTCATCGATTTGGTATGCAGGACTGCAACCCTGTATCGACTCCTCTAGAAGTTGCAACAAAGCTAGTGAGAAACAAATCTTGGTCTTATGCAGATGGCGAAAACCATCTTATCGACAACTGATTGGGTGCTTGTTGTATTTATCTGTGGCAACACGACCAGACATTGCTCACATACTGAACACATTAAACACGTTGTATTAGATCTTTACAGCTATCGAAGAATTGGACCTGTGCAGAGCGAGATGTACGAACGCGGCTAAAAAAAAAGATGTAGCAGGCTGCCGAGAGAACCTGCTATTTAAAGGTTCATCCATACATAGTGAGGTGCATAGAGAGATTGATACCCCTTTGGAAAACTAGATTTACTATCTCATCTGGAAAAAATCGTGTAACAATTAACAACTTCACCTTCCAGAGAGAGACGTCTTCCAGGGCGACACCATGAGCCCTCTCCTCTTTTGCCTTACACTGTTGCTATTATGGATTGTCTTGGGAGTCTGGAATGAAGTTTGGGTTGATAAAAGGCACCAAGGTTCATTTGAGGCATGGACAATTTACTGGCATCTCCAAGCATCCTGAGCTCGTCGACAGAAGCGCTATACGACACCTTGGCGCTGGAGAGACCTATACATTCCTGGGCGTACCACCGAGCCACATTCAGAACGTCATATCTGTAAAGGGTGCTCTCCAATGCAAATACAAACGTCTTATCCTACAGATTTAGTCCTCCGAACTTTCGGCGATAAACGACATATCTGCAACGAACGTCCGTGTCGTCCCGGTAGTACTCTATTCATGTGGAGTGGTTCTAAGGACCCTCTTCTTAAAATGGTCAGGAAACACGAAAAAGTGGGCAAAGGAGCGCTTCTGTACAAAGCAGCGGATGAGGCAGCTGAACCACTTAGCCTTCACTTCCATATCGGGGGTAAGCAAAATGCATCAAACATTATCTATCTCAAGTACTCACTTCTTAAGGCCCAGATCAAGAAAGCACAAGAGAAAAAATTCCGCGAACAGCTCCTCGACAAGAGGTTGCACGGCATCTTCCACTTGAGTATACCGTCGCCACATTTTAAGCCAACACATTCCCAATGATAGCTGCAGAGCGTGTCATGCACACCCCGAACAGCTAGGACACATACTATCTAGTTGTCCAGCTCATGCGGGAACGACGTACATCCAAAGGCACAATGCGGCACTAAGAGTGCTTTATTACCATATCTGTCACTCTTACGGTAAAAGCGCTGATACCGGTACGCCGAACGCTCCTAGGAAAATAGAGTCAATTGCCGAAAATGAGATATGCTGCATATACTGGAACTTTATTATTTTCATCACAAGGAGAAGGTAAAGAAAGAGAGGTATAAACCTTATTCGAGAGTTGCGTCGGTTATAGCCGTAACATTATGTTAAGCTAGTCGTCCTGATCATCGGTGCTCTTCAAGGTGCCAAGGTTTCACTGGTTATTAGCCCGAAAAGCATCCCCGCGTGTCAATGAAATGCTTCTCAGGGTGCACGAGAATTTTGGGGGATTATTGTATTGAGTCCATCGCAGACTAACCACCTATCTCAAGTTTATGAGACGTGGTCACATCTCAAATGTTACCGCGGTTTCGCCGGGAGTGGGTTCAATTTTGTAGAATAACAAACTTTTAAATATATGTATCTGGTTCTGTCCAGTTTGTGTATGAGCCGAGAAGGAAAGTCTTTCACCAAACTACCGGACGCGTCCTCGGGTTGCGGATAGAGGGTCCTTGTGCAGAGATTTACTGCTGAATATGGCTACAAAATAAATAAGCAGTCGCGGACAATGTCCAAGGGATGGTCCTGAGAAAATCCCCCAAGCCAAGGCATAAGCAACCGTGTCGAAGGTCGCATGGTACCAGGGAGTTGTGTCTCAACCAGTTCCTCTGGGAAACCGGACGTTTTCCCAGAGTATATAGTCTTACCCTCTCATACAGGGCTCTGTAAGGGCGGACAAAATCTTTCCCTAGCTGCGCGTGGGAACAAAAATGGTAACACCATATTATGGTATGGTCCCTGAGCAAAAAGGTTACAAAGCGCGACTGCATGTTCTGTGGTGCGAGAAACAAACAGAGATCTCGCACTTTTCGCACCAACAGTTGCGAAACCGTGCCGATGACCTTCAGAAACGGCGTTATGCAGGCAACCAACAGAGGAAAAGTAATGCTTTAGGACCAGGTAAAACATCAACATCTGGCAGAATGTTTACTGCCAGGGTCCTACAGTTCGCTCGCAAACTAAGGACCAGTCATCACACACTCAACAAGTACAAGCTGCTGACTATCAGGCAGCATATTGCAGACAGAATATGGGTATTATTTGGCGCTAGGAGAAGTCTAGAGCGGAGGGAGAGGTGAGTCAGAGAAAATGAACAGTCTTACTCTGACCTGTCTCAACTCTTTAGAGACAATCCAGTTACTGTCGACCACCCGCCCAAACCACAGGCAGTCGAGGCATTTTGGAATGTCTACGAAGTTCAGCATACACCGCATGAGATAAATAGCTCCAAGGAGCTATGCAGAGCCCTTAAAACACCTGAGGAGGAATGCTCACCTATCACTACCGAAGAGGTAAAAAAGTATTACGAGGCATAAAGAACTATTCCACTCCGGGACCACATGGTATCACGAGCTTCTGACCCGCATGTTCACCTCGTATCTGAAGTCGGAAGAGCCTATTCCGGAGTAGTTGGTGTAAGGACGCATAGTGCTCCTCCCGAAGATGGTCAACTTGTCTAATCCTAAGAATTACAGACCAATAACTTTTCTGAACACGCTGTATAATATCTTCACAGCTATCCTACATTATAGAAATGTTCGGACAATCGGACCTGCTCATCGATAAATGTGTTTGCAAAGACACACACATAGATACACAGCCATAGACTTAGCATCTGTCCTTTGGAAAACTTAAGGGATAATCCACACATAGTGAGGAGCATGGAGAGATTGATGCCCCTTTTGAAAATCAGATTTACTGTTACATCTGAAAACATCGTGTGACAACTAACAACGTCACCTTTCAGAGAAACGTCTTTCAGGGCGACACCATAAGCCATCTCTTCTTTTGCCTCACACTATTGCCACTATATCTCGCACTTCGCAATTTCAAAGAGTACTTCTGCGACAAACCCGAATATCGAAAGCATAAAGTCACTCATGTATTTTACATAGATGATGTCAAGATCTATGCTAGAAATGCAGAGCAACTGAATCGAACTCTAGTGATTGTCGAGGAGTACATGCAGGAAATTGGAATTAAGTTTGGGTTAGAAAAATGCGCCAAGGTTAATTTGAAGCAAGGACAACTGAAGCTCTCCGATGGACATACAAACGACTTATCAGTCAAACTTAGTCCTTCGAACTGGCGGCAAAAAACAAAGTATGTGCAACGAACATACTTGCCGTCCCGGTAGTACTATTCATTTGGAGTGTTTCCATGGGCAAATGACGAGCTTGGATCCCTCGACATTAAGTCACGAAAGGATATGCACAAGATCGAAAGCTAGCACCTTAAGTCGTCTATTCCGCGACTTTACATCTCACGCTGTCAAGGTGGTCGCGGAATATTCAATCTCGAATGTCTTTACAACAGGACTTTCTAATAAGTGGTCATGATAGTTATCTTTTCGAAATTGCAGACTTTCCTGAAAAATAATTATACACTTGACACAGACTTTTTACTAAGTTTTTTATTCAAATTTAGATTTACTATGAACATTTTCTGGTCAAAGTCGCTCGAAACGTTTCAATCGCAACAAATTTCATGCCACACAGTGGACCAGAATTCCAAAAAGCTAGACACAAATAAAAAAAATCAAATTTATAACAAATTTGTAGATCTTTTCTGGATGAAAAATTAATATGTAATAATTTTTTCGCATCTTGCATAGTTTGACCGCAAAATGGAATTACTTGTTTTCTAGATTTTTTTTATTTGGTTAAAACCAGAACCGTGGTAAAAAAATGCTGGTTAACGAACTCGACCTTTCTTTTTGTTCCCTGAAAACCTGTGCCAAAGCGCAATCTAATCCGATTAGTCTTTCGAAAGTTATTCATTATACAGACGACAACGACAACAAGGAGAGGTAGACAGGCACCACAGGAAAACCTATTTTTTTCGAGGGGACTCGAAACGTGGCGATTTAAAGAAATCTGCTATGGTCAGTTTCCACATAAAACTAATACCTTCTCATTATGATGAGAATATAATCAACTTCTTAAGATAGAAAGCAATATATAAGCGAACACACTAACAACTTTCTGAAAATTAAGTAACTATAAAAAAATTGAAAAAATGTACATTTTTAACTCTTAAAGTTGAACATTTGAAAAAGCAGTTCGTGTTGCAGATATATCACTATTTTTTTATATATGTTATACAAAAGTAAATGCGAAAGTAAAAAAACTAGTTTTTTATTTTTTAGTTTTATGTTCAAACGAACATATAGTGATAAGAAGAAATGAGTGTATGGGGTAAAATTTCCCAAGTGTCCCCGCCGAAAATTTTGTTGTCGCCTATCTCATTCAAACTCCGCCAGATTTTAGTGCTAGTGGACCTCTTAAAATTCTGTGAAGGGGGCGCTCCTAGTAAAACGGGTTGTCAAGATACAGGGCCCCGAATTTTCGACGATTTACCCCGACTGCTAACCTTCAATTGTACATAACTCCTGATACAGTTATCCAATTTTTTTATTTGATTTTTCAATTTAAAAAACATTTTTGAGATTTACTCCCAATGCGGCATTTTTTATATTTTTTTAATTAGGCTAGAAAAAAAGGTTGATTTTTTCTCTTGATAAATATCCCGAAATGAAAATGGGATTGAATGTATTAGTTGAGTTATAGAAGGTCATAAGAGTGAGGGTGCCCCGCGCCAACTAGCCACAGCGCTACTAGGTGTGCTGTAGTGACTCAGTGGTTCTAATAATTGATAAAAATTATTTTTCTGCTCACGCGTAACAAAAATTCCATTCTATTCTGACTTTGTAATAGTCTTAGAACAATTTAGATATCTCGTGTCCACGAAACACATTGATTTATTCTCAAATTGTAAATTATAATTTTTGTTGAAGTCTCATTCTTTCATAGTTAAGCCGCAGTCTTCTTTCTTTGAACATCTAAGGAATAGCTTGAAAGAAGGAGAATTTCTCATTGTATGCAATTTTGCTGAAATCTATGCATTCATAGCGCAAAATGCGAACCCTCGCGGATTAGATCCTTTGCAGGTTCATGTATAGGATCCTGAACATGTTCTTGTACACGAACCCACACCTCAATTGACTCTGTGAAGGTACCTGTACAGGAGCATTCAAATGTTAGCTTGTATACAGGTTTCTTTGCAGGATCATGTAAAGTTTCCTTCACCAAATTCCTGCACAGGAACCGTGAAGATTGCCTGTATGATGCTCTATATCAATGGGCTTGGTTCTCTCGATAGTGAGTTGGTTCTTCAAGGGAATAAAAGGAAGGCAAGTTCATAGCTGTAAGCGACATCAGTTTCGCGTTGGCTTTCTGTAAAGGACCCTTTACGTGTTTCTGTACAAGATCCTTCCAAAGGTTCCTTTGACGCCCTTCTGTAAAGGATCATATACACGTTTCTGTACAGGCACCTGTACAGGATCATTCAAAGGTTCCTTTGTCGGTGCAGCTTCATTTGCAGGATCATATACAGATTCCTTCGCCAAATTCCTGCACGAGAACAGTCAAGATTACCTGTACAGGTTCTTGTTCTTCGACGTTCCTGTACAGGAATATTCAGCTGGGAGTTATGAAGATCGTAATCTGATAATTGTTCCAATGAAATGACTGTGTGGCATTTTGCGCTACGAATGCATAGTTTTCAGCAAAATCGCATACAATGAGAAATTCTCCTTCTTTCAAGCTATTCTTTAGATGTTTAAGAAGAAGACTGCTGCTTAGCTATGAAAGAATAAGACTTCAATGAAAATTATAATTATAATTTGAGATGAAATCTATTGGTTTCGTGGCCACGAGATACCTAAATTGTTCTGAAACTATCAAAAAGTTAGAATAAAATGGAATTTTTATTACGCGTAAGCAAAAAAATAATTTTAATCAATTATTAAAACCACCGAGTCACTACAGCAAGCTTAGTAGCGCTGTGGCTAGTTAGCATTTTTATTGTAAACCATGTTGAAATACCTTTTTAAAACCCACATAAAAAAGTAAAATTGGATAACTTTATCAGGAGTTATGTACAATTGAATGTTAGCAGTCGAGGTAAATCGTCGAAAATTCAGGCCCCTGTACCTTGACAACCCGTTGTCAAGCACTACAATCTGGCGGAATTTGAAGGAGATAGGCGACAACAAAATTTTAGGCGGGGACACTTGGGAAATTTTACCCCGTATACCTGATAGTATATTATGCACCTAGGGGGAGAAGAGGGGCTTTTTCCAAAAGTGTATGTTTTCAGTACAAGTCGCAGGAAAAACTTGTGATATACTATTTACACGATCCCTAATACATATTTTCAATAATATTTAAAACAATTAATATATATTTCAATAATTTTTTTATGTAATGAAGAATTTAGAAATTGTAATATAATAAATATTTAAAGAAATATGATTTTATTTGCCAAAAATCATCGACCAAATAATTACCAGGAAATGCACCTGTTTTAATTTTTTAAACACTGTGGTTAAGTTACACCAAAAAGTGAAGAGAAAAAAACATCTATACGGAATTCGGATGTATTTTTAGTTTTTGTTTGCCATATTTAATTCGCCATATTGTTTTCGAAACTTTCAAAACCATTTTTTAAGTATTTTGGTCACCATATCAGATCTGCCCGTTTTTTTGGATTCTGGCCCACTATGTGGCGTCGACAAGCCTTCCACTCTTAAGTGGAAAGGTCTATAGCCCGTATCCGCCAGACCACGAAACTCAGATGAAAATGGTTTGAGAACAAGCCTCATATTAGAACCGGATTGCATGGCGCTAAGCATGGGTATCGGTAATGCAAAAATCAAAGATGGAGGTTACTCGTTTTCTTCTATAGGATATTCAAGGACTCAGCAATGTAACAAAGTAAACTTATTTCTAATATTAACATTCCTACTTCTCATAATAGCACCATAGTTCCAACTTAAATCGAAACTTGACGTGGTCTTTCTTCATTCACGTATATTTAAGAATTCATAAACTAACCTCTAAATGCCACATGGCTTGACAAAATTCTTCATTCACAAACATTTTAAAATATAATCAACATATAATAATCTCTAGGAAATACTCCTGTAAGTTATTAAATTGTTTTTAACTATTAATCAAAATATTAAATACAAAATTAAAATTAACCGTCTAACCTTTTTGACACATGTTTTCGGATGAGATTAGAATTCTTTAAGGATATCGTAATTGAATGTTTTCAACTAAATTTTGTTCGACCATTTGATAAGAAAAGTATCTGGATCACCTGTAATTTTTTTGTACACTTCAAAATACCTTGATAATGACTTGATATCAAGTTAAGTAAAAATAAGTGTACAACAATACACATCTTAAACAGAAGGGTGAACAATAAGAGTAACATTTTTTGTTCAAACCTATGAATATAGATTTACTCAATTTTTGTCAGAAAAATCCTTACCTCGAAATAGACCTATTAAAACTGTTTTATATTGCCTAAAAAGCATCAACAAAAAAATTAATTTAAAAAAAGCCAACCAAATTTCTAACATAGTTGTTCAGTGTCAGTTTTTCTACTCGAACTCCCCGAGGTCTTGTAGAAAACGGTGCAATAAAACTTTTTCAACTTCCTTTTTTAATTTTTTTTATGTTATTGTTTAATTTTTCAAGCTAACAAAATGGCAAAAAAATACCGATGACTTTTAACAAAAAATTTCCAACTCCTTCCACACAAGTACACAATCACACATACATATACGTGCAAAGATATTCCTACGATTTTAAAAGAGAGAAAAAGCAGAAACTTCCCTAAGACTGCTTTACTACCATTTTTGTCGCGCTTACCATGGCGGCTGTGACCCTGCCCTGCCGAACACCCAGAGGAAGATAGGAATCAACGGATGAAAACGAGAATTGCTGAGTTTACTGAAACTACATTTTCTCGACAATAGTTCACATTGCACACTCGCTAAATAACATCGTTCTCCTTAACTTCAAGAATCGAATTACGTTCGCGATCGAATTCTCGGCTTCGACCGGCAACATCACAATCAAGGAGAAGGGAAAGAGGTATCGAAACCTTATAAGAGAGATGCGGCTTTTGCCGTGTATGATGCAACAAACACAAACTGGTATCGGTTTATATCAATCGGTAAAGTCGCAGTAATAGTACAACCATTTTCAAAGAATGACGCAATAACGCCGTATTTATTCAGTAGCTGTGTCTATTCTGACAGGTTCAAGGATATTCTAGGTGTATGGTCATGTTAACAATTACTTAATCTTTAACTTGGTTTATAGAATTGTCAAAAATAGACCCAATGATCATTGTAACAACTTTCGAAAAGGAATCTAAAAGTAAATCATGAAAAAAATAGTTAACGTCATAATTGTTTATTTGAACGGAGTTATTTGCATATTTGTGTTTTTTCTTCAGCTTTAGGCAAAATTCGTAGGTGCCATTCAATTTTAATTTACAAAAGTTCACTCTATTCCTTAAAAGCTTCTTCACGATTCCATTCGTCACGTTGTTATTAAATATTGTAACATTATTGATTTTTGATGTAACTTATTTTCATGGACTTGTATTCTGTGATAGATATTAATCATTTGTAGGGGTGCCAATAAGGTAATTTTGGCCTTCAATCGATTGGGCTTAAAATACGTAAGATTCTTCATTTGAATGTGACTCCAAAACTTGAAGAAAAAAAAACTTGTCTCTGTGATGATCCGTTTTGCCCCTCCCCATTAACTGTCTCAGCAGACGCTTCAGTCTAGCCAGGGTTAGATATTCAGAGACAATTAAAACAGATCTTTTAATTAACAAAAAGTATTTATTCCCTACTAAACATTACAATTCTAACTTATCGTAGTGTCTTGTGTGTATGTGTAAATTAGAGTGTTAATTGTAGGTGTCGAGTGTAACGCGGTAACAATATTACATGTGTTTGTAACGAGTGTGACTCTAGCAGTTTGAGTTTGGTGTCTGATGAGATTGAGAAAAACCGTTCGGAGGCAGAATTGATCGGATTCCCTTTTATATTTATTCCGGTTCCTGAAATTACAGATAAAAAGAGAATGTTGCAAGAATTACAAATAATTAATCGACAGTAATCGGTTTAAAAATTATCCGCGCCCTAAATCTTCCCCTCCACGGCCGGTACGGTAATTGTGGAAAGACAGGGTGTCTAGCGATTCTTGAAAAAAAAATCAAGGTCTTTTCCAGGTTTTCCAGGTCCAGAAATGAAGTTTTTCAAGGTACATTTTTTGCATGTCAAATAACGGAATAACGGTTGTAACAAATGAGCTAATGTATTTTGTAAATGGAAAGACATTTTAAATGATAGCAGAGGAATAAATAAACTTTTTTTTAAATATGCATACATTTTTTTGCGAACATGAATGTGACTTAAAAAATTCGTTTCTGTGTTAAGAGGAAAAAGAATAACTTATAAAATGATACGCAATAGTAAAGTTTGTTTATTGTAGTCCATACATAAATCTCTTTTGAGCCTCTAAGCTCTTTATATACACGTATTATATTCTATAATCACTATTAGGAGAGATTTACAATCTTTCATGTCACATATTTTATGTCACAAGTTACAAAAGATAAATTATCTTATATATAATATCAACAAAGGATAAATTAATATTTATTTCTTCTAATTTTTAAGAACGTTTCAACTGCAATATTTCTTCATCTAAACGAGTAGTTTCCTTTATAACGTCATTCATAATTTTTTTTTCTTAACTTATAATTCTTTTAAAGCTTCATCATCCTTACGTTTTTGGCTTTTCAATTTTTCCACTTCTTCTTTGTCTTTCTTTTCTTTGGCAAGATCTTCCTTGTACCATGAATGCGCGTTACGTGCAGCATGAATGAAAGGTTTGGTTACAACGAAGTTTTTAAACTTACCACCACTTGCTTTTATCGCATCGTAAATTAATCTTTGTGCGATCAAAGATTTTTCTGTTTGGTTTTTAACTAAAATTTGTTTATTCACAGAAAACCCTCTTTCAAGTGCCGCATTACCATGAGAAAGAATCAATACGCTTTTCATGAAATAGAACAGGTTAGCATACTTCCCTAGGCCATAAAGTGTAATTAATTCAGTCCAAAAATGATCTACGCGAATATCTTGACCTAGAAAAAACTTTGACTTTTTCTACAGTACCTGTTCGCGAGCATAGATCTTTAAACTCCCAGTCTACCTTGTCGGCCAATCTCCTCCAATTTCCCGAGATCAATCCATTTGAAACATACAATTCCAAAGCTTTAGATAGCCGTTTTTCAGCTATGTCATTTTCAATAGCAACAGCTGGATCTAGAAAAGAAACTGCTTTTACAATCGGATATTTCAACGGAGATCTCTCCATAAGTTTTATGACAAATGTTTGCAGACATTTGCGACAGTTATTTTTAAATTGAACAATTTCGAGATCCGACGCACCTTTGATCTGACGCAAGACATGTTTAGTGGCATAACCGAGTTTAACGTCTTTTGCGGTTAGCAAGGTTTCAGACTTCTTTAAATCTATCTTAGAAATTTCTGTCTTTTCTAAAACGTCCTTTTTAACAATTTGCGACAAAAGATTTTTACATATTAATAATAGTTCGTTAAAAAGGAATGGAATCAGAGGTTCATTCGACTGAAATTCTGTAAAAAAACGCTGTAAATCGTTTGCAAAACTTTAAAAAAATGATAGCTTTGCTACCAATAATTTGTCTTTTAGTTTCTCTGCAACGATCATAAAACTTTGAAAATCTGGAACCCGATTCTCTTTGGTTACTTTCTCTACGTATTTCTGCAGATTTGGTAAAATTATACGAATTCGTTCAGCTACATGAAGGTTTTCAAGGCAGCGACTCGAGCAGAACTTTTCTGGGAAAACTATCGAATTTCACGCATTATAATGATCCGCTCGACGTGCAGGAACATTCTTGAACAAATTGTAACAAGATCGTAAAAATTCCGCGACATCCTACCCTGTACTTTTTATCCCAGTTTTGAATACGCCATTTACGACATGTAAACCGCACGAACTTGCGTCCAATAACTAACGCCCTTCAGTTTCATGATTCTCTTTGAAGTCCGCTTGCAATTTTCAAAAGAAACTAATGTTTACATTCGGGCCATCCATAGACACCTGAATTAATTTATTTTACAGATATGTTGGTATATTACTTTGAAAAGCTTGTAAAAGATCATTAGCTGTTGCATGACCTTAGAAGCAGGAAGTAAAATACCGAGTGGAAACTTCGTTCAATTTATTAACCCATAAACTATCATATACGAAACTTTGGCTTTGCTTAGTTGCACTCTCCTTCCAATTAGACTATCTGGTAGTGCTAGTTTAGTAACAGATACATAAGACTCAATATCGCGAAGTGAACTGTGACGCAAGACGCCACTAAGACACCAAATTATTTCAGATTTTGTTACCTCTTCATTCAGAAGGAGACTCTGAACCTTTGTTGGTTACTGTTTGTAAGTAACCGGTAACATTTTTGGTAAAACGTGTAAATATAATTAAGATTTTCAGATTACGTTCATTTTCTTAGGCCTAAGAAAGGAAAGTACTTTTTACTTACCAAAGTGATCTATCCATTCACATTTTTTTAAACTATCAAGTGAACTACTGCACAGACACAAACGTGTACGCAGTTTGTGAAAAATGTATGCAAGGAATGGCTGACGCACGTGTTGCATTTGTTTTTAGAAATGACTAGAAACGACTACGGCCCAGGGTTTCCAGATTCCCACATAACAAAGTCGCGAGTAGAGGACGCAGGAGTAGCCCAAAAAGGGCGGAAGTTTCAAAATCCCAAATAGCGCATAGAAAAGTTTAAATGAGGAGAGTAACACTCGACAGATGTCACACAAAATGCGCGTTGGTAAGACAGAATAAAAGATTTCAATTACTCTTCACATTTATACAAAATAAATTTTTTGCAAGAAAAAAAAATTTGAATACAAGGATCTCATGCAAAATTCAAGGTGATTTCCAGATTTTCAAGGTTAAAAAAAATCAAGGTGAATTCCAGGTTTTCAAGATTTTCAAGGGTCGCTAGACACCCTCGCTACTAAAAAAAAGTCACGAATGGTCAGAAGTTCTGACGATTCCTGAACATCCTGACCATTCCTAACGAGTCTGACGATTTGTGAAGATATGCTAATCCACATCCCATCAGGTAGCTCGTCGGCTAGGACCGCAGGTAGGCAACACAAAAGGATTAAAAATTGAAAATAATTTTTTTTCAATGTTGCATATACAGATTCAAAGGTTAGAAATTCAGAATCTACGGGTTTCGACGATTTCAGACACCTAAAAATTTTTCTAAAAAATTCAAAATTAGATCAAATATAATGTATCTTGTAAAGAGAAAGAGATACGTCAAAACGGACAAAATTTTCATATTCACCTTCAGAGTCATTCAATATATAAATATTATTAATTCATTATAAGTAAAAAGAGAATATGCATAAAAAAAAAAATTGATTAGCATTTCGAACTCGAAAGTTCATTGCCTCACTACCCGATTCGGGTAGTGTTTCTAGGTGGATAAATACTACCAGTGTGGGTCCACCACACCCACGACGGGTCAACAACACGCAGTATTCCCCGAACGGTCACCCATCCAAGTACTAACCGCGCCCAACACTGCTTAACTTCAGTGATCTAACGGGAACTGGTGTTTTCAGCGTGGTATCGCCGTTGAGAATATGCATAACTAAATATAAATAAATAATATAAATAACCTGGGAAATATAAAAGGGATTAGGTTTTATGTCATTCCATTCTTGGACCCCTAATAAAAGGATTATCCTGCGAACCCAAGTTCTGACGATTTCTGAACATTTATCACGAATTCTGACTTTTCCTGACGATTTCTGTCGAGAAACGTAACAAAAGTGGTAAGAAATGGTCAGAAGTCCTGACTTTTTTTTCTGACGATTCCTGACTTTTTTTATAGTAGGGCTGAAAGAGAGGTTGAGGTAGAGAACGATACAGTACTGTCGGTATGTCGGTAATGTATCGGTAAGTTTGCGATAAATGGTAATCATAGGTATGCCTATAGATGAGCAGTTAAATATCGGCTAAATTGGCATCCACAGGTGCGCCTGTTGGGTGCGAATTTATTCCCCTTTCTTGTGTCGGTAAAGTCGGAAATGGCGATAAATGGTAACTACAGGTGCTCCTGCCAGTTAATCTTTATGTCTTAGACTTTTGTAACGACAAGTGTGCCTGTTCGTTACAGAAATAAGAAGAAATAAGAAGAAATAAGTCGGCAATGTCGGTAACATCGGTAATGCGCGAAATGGCAACCACGGGTGCGCTCATTGAATGATATTGCTACGACTGTCAGAATTCTCAATCACAAGTGCTCCTGTCGATTGGCAATTCTCATCTGCGAGAATAACTTGAGAATAGTAAGTATAGGTGCTCCTATTCCTTACGATTCTCGTCGGTGTTCCCACTACCATAGCTGCGCCTGTTGACAGGGTGAGCGCGAAAGTCTTCCCTGGGCGCGAACTCCCCGATCTGCTCGGTTCTCTGCGCCCAGCTGAACTGCCGTTACTTGCGTCGTGCGGTCACTTAAAAGAGTTAGTATCCGTAATAGCTCTCGGTTACAACTCAAAAAATTGAAAATTTAGCAATATATTCCACCATATGACAATCATTAAGAAATGTGTCACTTTAAATGCGTGTTTTTATGTTTTCTCTGCTTAAATCTTCAAGAAATAGTGGCTTTGTTGTATTTCAAGTTCAAGAGATGTGCAACAATCAGAAAGAAGGAACTTTATACTGAAACATATGTAACGTTGTTCATTAATAAATAATTTCGAAGCGAATGTATTTGGTGACATTCTAGTTCCATTTTTACAGTATTATGACATATTTTAATATTTTTTCATCATTTTGGGTGCGATATTTCTGTCAGGATATATACTATGTCAAACTGATGGACTGTGTTTATAGCTCATTTCGCCGAACCCTGGATTGCACCAGAGGAGGCAATCTACACTACACCCCAACACTATGTACAAAACCTAAAGCTACTTATAAACTGTTCTTAACCTACTTTAAAACTATCTATAAACTATCTAAAAAAAACCATTCAAAAACTATCTACAAACTATTCACAAACTGTTCTCTTCATGTTATGTTATGTATCATGACTAATGAAGAATACATCCTTATGACAGTAGTTGAAAGCTGTGGGTTATCGAGGCTGTATTGTCTTTGTTCATATTCAAGTGTCTTTTTCCCCTAGTCTGCATAGTTCTTCTTAATTTTCAAACTTTTCTTATGTATCGTGATATTTGTATACTATTCCTTTGTTTTCTGTAGTTTTTATCTTAATTGATGGTCAAAGAGTTCTGTTGCATCTCACAAAACAAGCTTGCTCTGTAAAAAGACACAACATGTTATTCGTATGCTTTCCCTGTCAGTAACTCATGTTTATTCAAAAGAGGAATATTTATACCTTCGGATGCAATGTCAGAACGGTTTGCTCTATATTGTTTCTCAGAAGAGATTGAATTTTGATACTGACAGCGCTCTCAGCGATAATGATTATTGTAAATTAACTGACTTAAAAAAGAGGATTTTGATACTATTGCAGATTACTTTTCATTATTGTGAGTTGAACAGGGTATATTTTGAAATAATTTGGACCTTATTTTACTAATGGAAAAAATAATGATGGAAGTATTTTGAACGATTTGATGAAATCAGTATCTAGGCCACTTCGCTCATGGTTAAATTCTGGTTCAACATCAAACCAGAATATAGTTGTTGTTGATTGTGGTTTCCGAGATAACATGCAGTTTTTAGACGATATCGGATCCATAAATAAGCTGCCGCATTTTCTTGCAATAGGATCGCAACATCCAATTCTTGAGGCCAATGAATCCAGACTGGTAAAAAAAAAATATGGGTTATAGAATCAGTCAATGGTCTCATAAAAAGTGGAAGTCCTTAATCGGGTGAGTCCCAATAGTCAGATTCCGTATATTGGACATTATGTACGCATCGTATGTGCCTTATGTAATACTTTCCGCCCTTTAATACCTTAATAATGGTAGAACGCATGCTACGCTCAGAACAAAAACTAAATTCCTTACAAAAAAAAAAAAAAAAAAGAAGCTTGATTGAGAAAGACAGCGTCCCAGCGTTCAGTAAGGGCTAAATCTTTTACAGACTTCCCGAGGCTGTTACAAACAATTCATTATCAATTAAGATAAAAACTACAGAAAACAGAGAAATAATATACAAATATCACGATACATAAGAAATGATTGACAATTAAACAAGAGCGATGTAGATCAGGGGAAAAAGACAATTGAATATGAACGAAAGCAACATACAGTTAAATATAAAAAAGGCAGCAGAGCCTGGATAACACACAGCTTTCAACTAATATCGTAAGGATGTATTTTTCATTATTCATGCTACACAACATGAAAAAAACAGTTTGTGAATGGTTTGTAGATTGTTTTTGAATAGTTTGTAAGAAGCTTGTAAATAGTTTTAAAGTAGCTTAAGAACAGTTTATAAGTAGCTATAGGTTTTATACATAGTCATGGGGTGTAGTGCAGATTGCCTCCTCTGGTGCACCCAGAGCCGGCGCTATACATTTGGCCGCCCGTGTGCAAAATTTTTTTCCTCCGCCCCCACCATTCCCCCACCCTTCCCCTTTTCTTTAAAAAAGAAAAAAAATTTATACATACATATACTCTATTTTTATTTAAACATTATTAATATTATCAACATTATTAATATTACTTACATTATTAATATTATTTTCATTATTGATATCACTGAAATTCTTATTATACACATTATTTACATTATTTAGGGGAGACCATCCTACAATAGATAATGATCCTACAGTAGATAATCATTAATTATAAGCAAAACTATAAGTCAAATAATCAATTCTAATTATAATATATTAATACGTATCGCGTCTGAACTATTAATTACATCAAATAATTATTTTACTTGAATTAGTATTTTGAATTAATGATTATCTACTGTAGGGTGGTCTCTCCTTCATATAATAAGAATTCAAAAGAAATTGGGCAAATTCTTCAACCAGTTTAGACACATCCAATAAATTCGTGATCACTCGCTCAATTGATATCATAGTCAAGTTTGACAGTCTCTCTTCCGCCATTGCTGTTCGCAAGTAGTTTTTTATTATTTTCAATTTTGGAAAGGATCGCTCTGACAGATACAGACAATGTGTTTAGAATTCGGTATGTTATAAACGTGTTTGGAAACACGAGATGCAAGTTTTCTTTTAGCGATTTTCGTCTTCTTTGGTGAGATTTTCTTGTAAGTTTTCGCACTTTTCAAGAATCTCTAACTTATCCATCTGTATAAGGGTAGTGCTGTTAAATGCAAAACTGAAAATATTGTCGAATTGTTTATTAAACTCAAACCGCTCTTGCAAGGACATGATTATTACGTCCAATATTCTGATGTAAAAATCAACTTTGAAACTTTACTTGGGATCATCTACTCTTTGTCGCGTACCCATCAGATTTTTAAACTTGATATTTACCTTTAGAGCTGTTGCTGAATGTGTAGCTTCAGTTATATATTCTGTGAAAGCTTCGGAAGTTCTTCTTTCAGTGAAAAAATTACTTAAATCTTCAAGAATTTTAATAGATTCCGGGAGATTCATGTGAGGATCTTGCAAAAGTTTACTGGCCACATTGATCTTCAATAGAACTTCATTCCATATTACAGTGGAACATATGAACTTAAAGCTCTTAATTTTGGTTGCTAAGCATAGAGCTTGATGTCTCGCTGACATATCACTGTCTTCCTCTGAGATTTTAATTAAACTATCATGAACTTTATCAACGTGGTGTCGTGAATGTCTTATAGAGTCATTCCTGCAAGACCATCGCGTCCCTTTATTGTTAAACTAAAATGCATAAAAAATGAGGATTCATGTTCATGATCGTGTGTGTGTGTGTGTGTGTGTGTGTGTGTGTGTGTGTGTGCGTGTGTGTGTGTGTGGGTGTGTATGTGTGTGTGTGTGTGTGTGTGTGTGTGTGTGTGTGTGTGTGTGTGTGTGTGTGTGTGTGTGTGTGTGTGTGTGTGTGTGTGTGTGTGTGTGTGTG
>CAKNXH010000884.1:123946-135889 GCA_932178445.1 Andricus quercusramuli
GTGTGTGTGTGTGTGTGTGTGTGTGTGTGTGTGTGTGTGTGTGTGTGCAGGATCCTCCCTAGGGAATTTCTTGCAGCAACATTCAGGATAATACAGGAACCTTTACCAGGAACATGCGTACGTTCCTGTACAGGAACCTGTGTAGGAACCTCCAAAGGAACCTGTCAGGTTCCTGCACAGGTTGCTGTGAAGGAATTTTTAGCTGGGGGTGCACATTATTTCATATCAGCCTCCTCTTACTGCTTTTCTTCGACAACACACATTACACAGAACTTAACACAACAACAACTAAATTACAACTGAGCTACCTTCGTTGCTCTTGGCCTGATGTTGCTTGAGTAGAGTATATTAAGGTTCTTACCTACATTTATGAACGATTACGTTAAACTTCTAAGGTACCAACGAAGCGACATCTCAAGTCAAGACTCC
Source organism: Andricus quercusramuli (assembly GCA_932178445.1). Taxonomy (NCBI): domain Eukaryota; kingdom Metazoa; phylum Arthropoda; class Insecta; order Hymenoptera; family Cynipidae; genus Andricus; species Andricus quercusramuli. Next base: position 124,376 of record CAKNXH010000884.1, read on the forward strand.
AGCGATCGTAATACAGCTACATAGAAATGATGAATTATTTTAAAAAAATCGAATTTTCGAATTCGATTTTTAACATACATTGGTTCTAAAATATTTTCAGATAGAAAAAAAGGTTAAAATAAAGAAGTTCTGTATCTAATAGTAGGCTCGTCCCGGAAAGAATTTTGCCAGGAGAAATTCTAAAAACGTAACTTTTATGTAATTTAATTAAAACGCATGGTCTTCGAAACATGTTTGAGTACAAATTCAAAATTATTGTTATCACGGTTCCGTTCGAGGACACCAAATATGGCAAGGGCGGCGAAAAAATGTCTCCAAATTTTAGTTATATGTATAGCAATGTATTATTATATTTGATTCAACAAAACTTTAATTGATTTAATTAAACGTTTTTCGGAGTGTGTTGAAGAGTGCATGTATAATTATACATATTTCGGTATTCAAACATTTTTTGCCTAAAAAAATTAAAAGAAAAATTATTCCACCTAGTTCTACTTTCGATTTCGTAAATTTACAGCAATTATTTGTCCAAGAAATGCTTTTTGCGGGAAGATTACGGATACATTTTTAAAGGGTCTCAAGGATTAGTATATATGTAATGGCCATCATAAAGTCTACATTCTAATATTCCTGAACCTAGATATCCTTTATTACTGGAAATAAATGGGTTTCAGACGAAAATTCAGGGGAAATCGAGGGGAAAATCCTAGAAGACAAAGGCACGAGAAAAGGCCCACTTAGAAACTTTATTGCGCTCCGAGATTAGTCGCCTGTTAACGATCAAACCCTTCATTTTCAGTGCGTTTTGCCCCCCCCCCCCCCCCCCACCAACAGCCAAACTTGGCCGGCCGTGTGCCCCGCACACATTGCACCCTATCACGCGCCGGCTCTGGGTGCACCCTGGGTTCAGCGAAATAAGCTATAACCACAATCCATTAGTTTGACATAGCATACATCCTGACAGAAATATGGCATCAAAAAATGTTGAAAAAACATTCAAATATGTCATATAATACTGTACAAAGTGAACTAGAATGTTTCCAAATACATTCGCTTCGACTTTGTTCACTAATGAATAACGTGACTTATGTATCAGTATAAAGTTCCTTTTTACATTCTCATTCTAATGAGAAGGTATCGGTTTTATGTAAAATTTGAATTGGTCGGTTTTCATCAAATCTCCACGTTTTGAGACCCCCTGAGCTAAAAAAAAAGGTTTTTAGCAAGGTGTCTGTCAGTCTGTAGGCACGATAACTTTCGAAAAAATAATCAGATTGGGTTGTGCTTTGGCACACTTTTTTGGGGCCTAAAAAGAAAGAACAAGTTCGTTAACCAGCTAATTTGGATGAAAATTCAAAAAGTGAGAGCATTTTGAAAATTTTTGAGACCACTTTTTTTCAAGGTTCAAAAATTCTATGTACGGCTATTCATAGTACTCCGAAACTCGAACAATTTATCCTAATGACTTTTTTGGATAAAAAAAAAAAATTACCGGAGTTATACAGCATTTTCAACATTACAAAAAACATATGTAAATGAACATTTTATGCCGAAAAACGCACGATATGAAAAAAAGTCAAGAGGAGAAAAATGTTTCTTTTTGAACACCCTACAATATTTTCGTAACAACTTTTTGAATATTTTGAAAAATCAAAAATCCAAATTTTGATCACACAAAAAAATAATGAAAAATCAATAATTTCATACTGCTGTCAAACTATGCAAGATACGACCAAAGATGAATGGAACAAAAGTATGCACCCAAAAAAGATCTTCAAATTTGTTATTATTCACTTTTTAATATGATGCGTAGTTTTTGTTTTATTCGTGACTTTTTCATTTCTATCATACGGTGCACACTGCACAGAACCGAGCGTGGAACACAAGGTTCAATTGATTTCCAAATCACATATCGAGCACGAAGCGCGAGTGTCTGTATGAGAATGTATTCCTTAAGGTCGATAGAACGTTGAGTAAATAAAGTTCCATTTCATTCTAAAATAAAAACAAATTTAACAATCACTTCACATGTAGAGGTTTTAATAATTTTATAATATTTGCAAATAAGCTTTTTCTTTCCATCAAAGTCGAACACGAAGTTCAAAAATCTAGAGAAACCGAGCGTAAAGCGCGACGTAAATACGTCCGAGCGCGTAGCGCGAGGTGAATGCATAGTCGAGCGCGAAGCGCGAGATAAATATATGATCGAGCGCGAAGTGCGAGATCCAACAGACTATTTCACATTTCTTGAACTTAAAATACAACAAAATCACTATTTCTTGAAAATTTGAGCAGAGAAAACATTTAAAAACATGTATTTAAATTGACATCTTTCTTAATGATCGTTATATGGTGGAATATATATTGTTGAATTTAAATGTGTAGACAAATGTTTTTGAGCAAGTTTGGTGAATGGGGTAGATTAATAACAGGATCAAATGTTAAAGTAGCTGTCGAGCTGCTAGAAATCACATGTAAAATGTTATCATAAAGGCAGTGTTTTCTCCTTAAAGCTCATGTAGGGGGTAATGTAACCTAGAAAACTCACATGAAAAAATCAATTCCAAATACTGGTGTAACAAATGATTATCGGGGGGCAATTTTTTTTCTCTTGGAAGCTCAAATCCATGTTCTGAGGCGGAAAGTCCCTGCATATTGTTAACACTTGCGATAAATATGTTAAATTTCTTAAATATTGCATTTCCAACACAGCAGAAAAAAATAAACAACTGGCGCGATATTCAAAATAGAAAAATTATTCCAACAGACAAAAGAGTGATCATTTTTATAAAGTTGTAATAAATTATTAAAAACCATGAAAAATATAGCTTATTGAAAATATATTTTTATAAAAAAAGTAAAAGAAGGAAAAATACATTAAAATTAAAATAATGACTCAAAAAATTCCGAAATAAGCTCTTATCTGTTGGCCAAAAAACGGCCTTATTATCACCCCTACAAAATAATGTATTTCTTAATTTAGTTGTATCGATAAGTGCTCTTTTATATAAATAGCTCTAACAATATTTGACTTCTCGATAGATTTACTTTGCTCTAATCAAGAAATAGTCATTTCTGATAAAAAAAATGTGTCAACAAAATTATTTTTACCAAGTATCAATATTGTACATTGCGAATTCTTGATCAAAAATTTATTTTGACCCTTTTGAATAATTAAATTAATTAATAAAATAGGCGTGCCAAAATACTTCAAAACCACGTGATTCTACGAGTTTTTATTGGCGAGATTACGTGTGACGTCAGACGCTATTCAAGTCCCATACAATTGCATGCAAAAAATAAATAATTACTGTTAAAATTATTACCCAAAGCGTAATTTTCAAAAGTGTAAAGATTAGATTATGGCCAAATATGTTAAATAGTCATCAGATTTCATTGGACTGAAAATTTATCAGGATTATAAAAAAAGTTGTTCGAAATAATATAACGTGACACTGACAATACCTCTCCAAGTTTGATTATATTTTGTTGCAAAGCTCACTTTAGCATGAATATTTCTTTATTCTTTTGTAAAAAAAAATAGTGTTGTAAACTATTTTTCTGATGAAAGTAGTTGTCTGATCTGAATGTCTACAATAGTTTTTATTATTTTTATGTAAATAGAGACTTTGAGTTATTAAACTTCAAACCATGCAATATTCATCTCAAACCTTATAGCTGAACACAAAAATTAATTTTTGTGAACAATTATGACTTAGCACAATCACAGTTTTAAATAATACAAAGAAAAAAGGATAATTAGGTTTTTTTCAATATTTTTTTGTAGGAACACATCGACTGTGAGTTCTGTAACCTCAATCACTAACTTCAAGCAACAATATATATATCATAAGGTCATAAAGACAACCGCGGGATTTCACGGTGAGCGGATGTCATTCTACAAAATTACACCCGCTCCCGGCGAAATCGCGGTAACATTGCAGCTGTAACTACGTCTCACGACCGTAAAATAAGTGGTTACAGTCTGCGATGGACTCAATACGATGATCCGGCGAAACTCTCGTGTACCCTTAGGACACGGAGCGACCCATAGACGACCGCTTTCTGCATTTTCCTCGCAAGTGTCTTAGCATGTCGTTGACACGCAGGGATGCTTTTCAGGTTATTAACCAGTAAAAGATTGGCACCTCCAAGAGCACCAATGATCAGGACAACGTGCTTAACAGAATATTCCGGGTATAACCGTCGCAAATCCCTTATAATATACCTTTCTTTCTTTTCATTCTCCTTGACAGTGATGTTTTTGTCGGCTGGTGCAGAAAATTTAATGACGAACACGGTTCGTTTCTCGAAGTATATGCGGCACTTCTCATTTTCGACAATTGACTCTATTTCCGTAGGAGTGTTTGGCGAAAAGGTATAAGGACTAATACCGCAAGAGTGGCAGATAATGTAATAATACACTCTCAATGCCGCAATGCGCCTTTGGATGTATGTCGTTACCGCATGAGTTGGATAACTAGATAGTATGTGTCCTAGATGCTCGGGGTGTGTATGACCCGCTCTGTAGCTATCATCGGGAATGTCTTGGCTCAAAATGTGGCGACGGTATGCTCAAGTGAAAATAACACCGTCTTGATACGCAAAAATGAGACCATCCGTGTCCGAATTCAATCCGGGTGATTTAAGGAAAGCAAACGTCAGCTCATGCGACATAGACTAATCCTTCACATTTCTGTGAAAGATGCCGGTGCATCCTTTTGTCAAGGAACTTGTAACATTGGTCAATTTATGGTTGGCATGGATCGCACGGAAAATGTATTTAATTTAATTCGATTACGTGATTTTTTCCTTAACTGCAACCTCTTCCATACAAAATTCTACCTTTGCACCCTGAAATTGAAATTGTCCCCAAAAGGAGATTATTTTTTGAGTTTATCTTTAATAGATTTGTCGCAAATTAAACATCTTTCATGAATAATTTTTGGTTCATGAAAGTGGTAGTTTAAATTGCTTTTAATGGAGCCTGTTCAACAGCTCGCGTCCAATAACACAGACTGGATTAAGCGTTGGGAGGACATTAAAAGTAGCCCTTACCTCCCTATTTTGAAAAATTACTCTTAATGAAACCCTGGGAATTAGGACAAGGTTACCGTTTGGATCAGTGTTTGTAACGATGCTTTTTAAGATACGCAAGTTTTGGAAGCGGAAGTAGTTGGCAGTTAAGAATTCACTTGATATGAAGTTTTCAGGAGATCTTGGTTTAACAAATGCCAAGGATTCAATGTGATTTATCGCGACCCCGTTGATGACCTTATTTTAATCCATAAATTAACCAATTGTCTATTAAAAATTCGTAGAAATGGTGGGCTCACTCGAGCACGAATAGGAGTTGCGAACGCTATTTCGCTAGATGTTCCGACCTTTGATTTTAGCACCCTAAATTTTCCCTACATTTTCTTAAATTCTAAGCATTCTTATTTTCTGATTCGTAGAAATGGTTGGCTCACTCGAGCGCGAATAGGAGTTACGACCGCTATTTCGCTAGATGTTCCGACTTTCGATTTTAGAACCCTTAATTTTCCTTACATTTTCTTAAATTCTACGCGTTCTTATTTTGTTTTCCTATACATATCCAGGAGCTTTTAAATGACAAAAAAAATCGTTCAGTTCTCAGTCACTTCTTTTTGAATGAAGCTTCATTTGAGCCCAGCTTTGTGCAATGTGGGACTTGAAATTCACTTGATTCTCCTAGTCCTTTATTTTATTCTTGAATTATCACTTGGTTGCAAATCACCAGGAAACTAATTGAGATTTTTTTGAAAGAAGAATTCTAAACAAATTTTGGCTTATTGTTCAGCTCATTCCAATTTTGTCTCGTTAAAGTTCGACACTTGAATGTCAGGTGGTCTAATTTCCAGGACTTAGCCTGGTTAAGAAGTCCACCATGACATGTCAGCAATCAAATTTTGTTAACAAAATTGGAGAATTTAGAAAGTACCCGATTCCACAATGGGAGGATTGTTCACTTATTTCCCGCCTTTTAGGAGCGTCGATTTTCAATTTCCAGGTCTGATCCTGGTTGATAGAAAGTCGTTTGCTCCGGCAGGTTATAAGAAAACCTCCCCACGTCGTGAGATTGGGTAAGCCAGAATTAATTATAAATGGTGAGCAGAACTAATAAAGAACGATACGTATAATTTTATTTTAAAAACCTGGATGTATCTCCTGGATATATTCGTTGAGTCAGCGAATGTCGAGGCGAGGGTGCTCGCAAGCGTCGAGCTTGGTCTGTTTCCAGCTAGTCTGGCAGGATTTCAGAGAACTCCGTTCTCCAACCCGGTTAAATTGTAAGTGTCATTCATTCGCGCCGTATCAAACGAGTGGTCCCCTGTATGCTTGGTCCCGCTAGTCTCCCTACTCCTGGGGGTCCGGTTGCGCACGCGTTTATCGAGTTTCCCGCTTGTCGGCTGACATATATCTGTTGACGAGCATTTCGTGTTCCTATCCTTATTTTCCTTATCGCTGTCGCTTTTCTTCTTATCGCACACAGCTGATGGCGCGAATTTGTCAATATTTCCCTAGTCAGCTGACTTATATTCATTTTCTTCCATCAGCTGGCGCGGTGACGAGTTGAACCGTCTCAATGCCCCCACAAATTAGGAAATTTTTTTATTTTTTAAATATTTGCTAATTTCCCCTAGCGTGTAGACTATTGTAACCCTGAATTGCAGAGAGTTAATTTTAACGTTGTGAGATTGCAGCCGGTTGCTGTCTGTGAGCGTGACTACTTTATGCGTTGTATCAGAAAAATTTCCCTCCTGAACGCAGGTACCACTGGGGGGGCCCCCCCCCCCCAAACAATTGCGTTCAAAGAAATTTTAATACTATTTGTTTTCATTTTAAATTTTGTTTATTCAAATTTTAGTAAGTTTTTATTTCATTTTTCATATTCGTCCTTATAAATTTTTGGGTCTCTCTATTACAAATGCTCACGAATAACTGATTTGCAATTTATTTTCCCTTTGTCAGCTAGCTGCTGCTTTTATTTTCTTTTTCTACTTGGCGTTTCCTTTTCTAATTTCGCATTAATGGCTTCGTTCATATGATTTTGATCCTTATATATTTTAACGGCGATTTCGCGCGGGCTTAGCCTATATACGCTTATTTTCTGTTCACAATTTTAATTTCTTAGTTTTCTAACTACGCTATTAGTTTCTTAATCTAGTGTCTCTTTTTGGTTCTATTTGTATCTTTTTGACTTTTTTTCATATCCTGTTTTTCTTTTTCTTTTGTTAATTTCTATTTGGCTTATTTTGCCTTTCCTATTTTAATCATATCTCAAATTGTTTGGCTCATTTTGCCTTTCTTATTTTTCTAATCGTAACTAGCTTGATTTTGACTTTTTTTCGTCTCGCTTATTTTAGTTGCTATTATAAATTGTTTGGCTCATTTTGCCTTGCTTATTTTTCTAATCGTAACTAACTTGATTTTGACTTTTTTTTTCGTCTTGCTTATTTTAGTTCCTATTATAAATTGTTTGGCTCATTTTGCCTTGCCTTTTCATTTACTAATTACCTAACTCCAACCTAATAGCACTCCTCCTTATTAGTTGAAGCTTAATCTTCTTTCCTGTAACTTAATTATTTTATTTTTTTGTTTCTAGTAGGATAAGTTCGATCAAGTTTCGAAAGATATAATATTACATTTGAGGTTTTCCCATTTTCTTCTCTTACAATATTTAATTAGGTCTTGAGTAAGGCAATGTCCTTCGCTTTCGTTTTAAACTCGAATCTCGATGATCATTTCCTGGTCCAATATCCATAATACGAAAATAACTCATCTTTTCTGCATATTTCGGGTTGTTTCATGTTGTGAAGAAAGTCCGGTGGTCTTCCTTGGTGCTTTCCCCACGTTTTCACTTGGATTAGTAGATTGTAGGGTGGCTTAGCGGGGAGTTTCAGCCACTTTTTCCAAATCAATCTTTGAGTTTTTCCTCTCGAACACTTTTTAATGTCTCCTGATGGAGATTGAATATTCCATAGATGAATAGGCTGCGTATCTTTCGTTAGAGTAGATTTGTTTGTAAGAATAAATGGCTTCATTTTGTTTCTTTTGATAATATTTGTTTCACTAAAAGATAGGAAATTAGCTTTAATTAATTCATGATTTATAATTTTGGGCATCCCAAGCTTAGGAGTAAAATTTCCCATTTTTGTATATTTTATTATATTGCTCCTCATATCTCTTACAGAGTAGAGCTTTTCAATTTCGCCAATGACAAACATACAGTCTAAAATTGCAGTCGAATTTCCGTTGAGTGTGAATATATTATCAATAAGATTTTTGGAAATGTGCTTCCCAGAGCCATCTTTTCTATTTTTGTTTCTTCTAAACGTACGCATTGTTGATCTATTTTGAATAGTACATTGATTTATTTCTTTAATATTCATTTCTTCGAGTTGAGGGAGAAAGTTTGCATCCTTATTGTTGTTCTCTGAACTGTTCGCAAAGAATCTTGTTTTTGAAGAACTGCTTCCTTTGATGAACGAACTTGTTTTAGAAATGGTGGCAACGCTGCCATATTTTGTAGATTCGTGTCCAAAAGTACTGGCGACCGACATTCCACCTTCTTTTATTTCATCACATAGGAATAATTTTTGAGAAGATAAATATGGAAAGCCTCTTAGAAACATAAGTACTGCATGCGTTCTCATTAAGAATATTATTTGATCGCTTATTACTAATTCCCGTTTGTATGCAAAAGTTCGACCTGATTTTTCAGAAGGTACGTTCTTATATTTTTGGATCAGTTTGTAGAACCTCTCCATTTCGTCTATGTCCAGTACTGTGCATTGACCGATTTTTTCTTTGATTTCATTATCACTTATATCGAATTTAAATTGAGCATTGTCGCAATTTTCAGTATTATTAATTTCTTTTACAACATTCGGATAGGATTTTTCCGCCGCAAAGTATTTTTCTAAACATTCTAAATATTTCTCTTTTTGAGAGTCTTCTTGATCAAACATTAATCTTATTTTTTTGGGTTTTCTTCCCATAATTTTATTTTAATTGTTTTATCTTCATCTTTCAATTCTATCGTATTTTCATCGAAGTCTATTTTACTTCTTAATCTTTTTAACAAGTCAACTCCTATTATGCATTCTTTATTTAGTTTAGGTACAACTAAGAAAACGTATGTTCCTTCCCGATTGCTCATTTTAAAATTCGCATATACTTGATTTTTCAATCTTACTGGTCTTCCTCCAGTGGCTCCTACAATACATGTGCCTACTATTGGTAATAATTCACATTTTTGAAATTTTCATTATTATTTTCGAAGAACGATTCAGAAATGCACGTGACTTCACTGCCCGTGTCTATTAACGCCCTAGTATTCACATTTTGTACGCTCATTAGCAGTACTGGACACTTATCTAAATTCCTCACTACTTCTTTATCTTCATTTTCTAAAAGATCGCTACGCAAGTCTAGCGGGAGAGGTTTTGTCGTAATTTTGGGCCTCGTATTTGCCTCTATTATGCACATTTTTACCAAACCGAGGCTTGAGCGTTTCCCGACTCATTTTGCCCATTTCCGGCTTCTCGCTAAATCTGAATTAGTTAAAATTTAACTAATTCAATTAGTACAATCAATTTTGACTGAGAGATTAGTTACTTTTAAGATTTTTACTAATGAAATAGTGAACTGGCCGCTGTTAGTGTCGTATCAATTGAATTAGTTGAAAAAATTACTAATTTTTCAGTTATTTCTGTGAACTACCAATTGATTAGTCAAATTTTCAACATAACCTCAATTTACCGTCAACTTTTGGACTGACCACGCCAACAGCTGTTATTGTTCAGAATATTTCAAAATAGCGCATTATATAATTGAGACATTCTTTGTATTTCGAAAATTATGTGGTGAATAGTGTACAGTGAATGAACCTATGGGTAAACTTCAAGTCCATGACGCGCAAGGATCAAGCGGATGAAGCGCAGTGAAGCGTCTAGTTTACAATCTTTGCAGTTTGTAGAAAGTTTTAGTTTCGAAAATTGGAAGTCAGTGAAGTGAATAGAGTGCTCTTGGACAATTTTTGGACGAACAAAAGAAGGAAGCAACAGGAGAAGCAAAATTCTTTACACGGTAAGTTAATTTTGCATATAAACAGTGAAGTACGCTGTTGCTGCAACGTATAGGTTACATTCGCATGCAACTTTTGGAGCCATTTGTGTCCCGCACTTCAGTAGAGGCAGTCTTTTGAATTATTTAATTTATTTCTGACACTTTTGTGTATTGTTTTCTCGTGTAGAAAGCTTTCGAATAGTCAAATATCTTTTTCTCGAAGTCTGCTTATGTGAAGCATCTTTTCCGTTTACCGATCAGCATACGGCTTGTGATACAAATGTTTAATTTTTGGCATTATTTTCAGATTTTTGGTGATTTGTGGCAAAGTAATTATGAAAAATTCCAAAGTTTTCACCAAGGATGAATTGGCTGCAGAAGTACTGAAGGTGGTAGATCTCGAAGTTGCCGAAATTTTGAAAGGTAAGAAGGATCTTTATGATATTTCAATTATATGTGCATGGTAGCGTGACCATTGGATACATTTAGAGATTTCCAGTAGGACGGTCGAAAATAAAAAATTATGGAATTCGAAATCGCTACAACGCGAAAAAGTAGCGTATTGGGATCCTAAAAAGTATTTTTTTTTCGGTTGAAGATTCGCTTGTATTTGTAGAAAATTCTACTGGTTTATTGACAGATAACTTTTTTTTCAAAAATCCATATTTACTTGTTTAAAATTCAATTGTTTTGTGAAAATTGGTCTTTTTGGCTTAAAAACTCAACAATTTGGTTGAAAAATAACCTACTTTGTTGAAAAATCGTCTTTTTAAATTAATTATGCTGTTTTTATATTAAATTCAAATCTTTTCTGGTTATTGTATCAACTATTACATTTTTCGTTAACAATTCATCTTTTTTGGTCAGAAAAATTCAACCATTTTGTTAAAAGTGGAACTACTTTCTTAAACATACATTTTTTGTTAAAGATTCACGATTTTGGTGGAAACTTCTTGTTTAAAAATTATTCCTTCCGGTTAAAAATTCAAGTATTCCAGTTAAATATTCATCATTTTAGTTGAAAATTCATCTTTTAGGTTGGAAATAACATTACTTGGTTGAAGGTTGAACTCTTTTGTTACAATTTTTTTTTAAATCGAAGATTAGTCGTTTCGATCAAAAATTAATTTCTATTTGAAAAATGAACTGTTTCATTGAAAACTTCTTTTCTCTTTGGATGATTTTCGGTTGAGAATTGCTTTTTTTTTTAGCTGAAAATGTAACTATTATTCCAGTCGAATATTTCACAATTTTAGTTAAAAAATCATTTCTTTGGTTGAACATTTATTTTTCGACTAAAAATTAAATTATTCAATTTTTGGTTGAAAAATTATCTTTTTTAGTTAAAAAATCGTCTTTTTTAGTTGAAAAATCGTCTTCTTATGTAGAAATTAGTCTTCTTGGTTCAAAATTCCTCTCTGG
>CAKNXH010000884.1:137723-176749 GCA_932178445.1 Andricus quercusramuli
TTTTTTTTCGGTTGAAGATTCGCTTGTATTTGTAGAAAATTCTACTGGTTTATTGACAGATAACTTTTTTTTCAAAAATCCATATTTACTTGTTTAAAATTCAATTGTTTTGTGAAAATTGGTCTTTTTGGCTTAAAAACTCAACAATTTGGTTGAAAAATAACCTACTTTGTTGAAAAATCGTCTTTTTAAATTAATTATGCTGTTTTTATATTAAATTCAAATCTTTTCTGGTTATTGTATCAACTATTACATTTTTCGTTAACAATTCATCTTTTTTGGTCAGAAAAATTCAACCATTTTGTTAAAAGTGGAACTACTTTCTTAAACATACATTTTTTGTTAAAGATTCACGATTTTGGTGGAAACTTCTTGTTTAAAAATTATTCCTTCCGGTTAAAAATTCAAGTATTCCAGTTAAATATTCATCATTTTAGTTGAAAATTCATCTTTTAGGTTGGAAATAACATTACTTGGTTGAAGGTTGAACTCTTTTGTTACAATTTTTTTTTAAATCGAAGATTAGTCGTTTCGATCAAAAATTAATTTCTATTTGAAAAATGAACTGTTTCATTGAAAACTTCTTTTCTCTTTGGATGATTTTCGGTTGAGAATTGCTTTTTTTTTTAGCTGAAAATGTAACTATTATTCCAGTCGAATATTTCACAATTTTAGTTAAAAAATCATTTCTTTGGTTGAACATTTATTTTTCGACTAAAAATTAAATTATTCAATTTTTGGTTGAAAAATTATCTTTTTTAGTTAAAAAATCGTCTTTTTTAGTTGAAAAATCGTCTTCTTATGTAGAAATTAGTCTTCTTGGTTCAAAATTCCTCTCTGGTCAAACATTCAATTATTCTAGTTAAAGATTCATCATTTCATTTAAAAATTGATCTTTTTGATTTAAAATTGAACTATTCCAGTTGAATATTTACAATTTTATTTTAAAATTCACCACTTTGTTTGAAAATGTAACTATTTTTTTGAAGGTTAGTTTTTTTGGTTGAAAGTAATTTTTTGAACTTAAAATTTAACCTATTCCAATTGAAAATTCTATAGTTGTAGTTGAAAATCCATCTGTTTGGCTAAAAATTAATTTCTTTAAACTTGAAATTGAATTATTTGAGTTTAATCTTCAAATTGAAGTTACAAATTAATTTTGAAGTTCAATCCATATTTACTGTTTGAAAATTCAACTGTTTTCTAACAATTGGCCTTTTTGTCCTAAAAACTCAAGAATTTCGTTGAAATTTTTTTTTGGTCAATCCGAGTTCGGATTCATTCGGATTGAAAATTTGGTTCGGATTCATTCGGATTGGAAGATCGGATTGAACCGGATTGAGTCGGATTAATTTTTGACCGATTTGGATCGAACGAAATGTAAAAAAAAATTCGGATTGGTTCGAATTAACTCGGATTGGTTCGGATACAGATTCCGGAATGATTCAGATGATTTCGGATTGGTTCGGAAAGAATTCCTATCAGATACTCTCGCCAGAGTTTTTTGTATGGTAATTTGCAAATTTTCAAGAATTTTTAATTATTTAAAGAATTTTTATGAACAAATGAAGAGACCGGTCATTTTTCAACGAATAGGATCAATTAGTTTAGGGAATCAAGAAAGAATGTATTTCCAATAAATCTTTTCTACGATACTTTGCAAATATACAATAATTATTGATTATTTTAACAATTTACCTAAACATATTCAGAGTTTGTCTATTCAAAAGGAATAGGCAGAATTTGTTTGCGGAGTCAACTAGGAATGTCTTTTTGAGGACTATTTTATATGCTGTTTTGTATATGTACAAGAATTATTATTTGTTATATTCATTATAGATATAAATATATTGAAAATTTATGATTATTTTCAGGCAGAAGGAAATAATGGTGATGAAGTACTTAAAGATTGTGACTCATCTTCTGTACGTATCAGCAGGAAAATCAAAAATACCAGACAGTGGTCTTTTGCGGATTTTAGCGGTGAGAAAAATAATGATGTTTCCTTGTTTAAAAAATTCAAGAATGTTTACTTTGATAAATTTTAAAATTTAGATAGACATGATACCAATTTGTAAACTATATATTATTGTTTCAGCTTGGTACATTCCGTTCGATTCCGTTCGATGGTTAGAAACAACATTAAAAAATGTCAACCCATCTGCCACTAAACATTTGTAAAATCAGTGAGATGATTGAGTCAGGATTGAGTCTGAATGAGTATTGATTTCTATAGTATATTTCACCGTTTTCGAAATAAACATACGTTATTTCATATTTTAGATTTTATTACTTTCCAAAATTTTCAATAAGTTTAAATTTTTCATTTTTCGTCGTGAAAAACAAGTGAAATACGAAGACTATAGACCCAATTTAGTTACATCGACTATGAATCTAGTAAAATGAACTAAATCCCAGTTAACTTTACCAGTATTCTCGTTAACTTAACTAAATTTGTTGTATAGTCATCGTATCTTGCTTAGCCTCTTTTTTCGATGTATTTGAAATAAGGCGGGAAATAAGTTACCAATGGTTGACTACATTTCAGACATGCGCACCTCTCCGAAAATGGGTGAAAAATACCATATTTGACTAACGAATTAGTAACTTTTAACTAACCAATCAGTAACTTTTGACTAACGAATTAGTAACTTTTAACTAACCAATCAGTAACTTTTGACGAACCAATCAGTAACGTTTGACTAACCAATTAGTAGTTTCGCCACCGGCCGCCACATCTAGAGGTTACTAATTGAATTGGTTAAATATAAGTAACCAATTCAATTAGTAAATTTTGACTAATTATCAGTTACTGAGTTCTTGCTTTTCAAATTAGTCAAATTTGACTAATAATTAGTTAAATTTAACTAATTCATATTTAGCGAGTTCATAATTCTGTACTTCTTCCCTAATACATCTAACCATCTTATTTATTGTGTTCGTCCTTGGACTACCGTTAGTCGGACTAGTTTTATTGACATTTTCGTACGAATAAGCTTTGCCAGAGTGTCCATTTTCCGGACTTACAGCCTCTGATTTAAAATTATCATGCCTGTAAACGCCATTTTCTACGTTCCCATTCGGGTACTTGGGGATAGCCCCCGTTAGATTTCTAGAATTTTTGGTAGCAGGATCAGTTACCCATTACCCATTTTTTTGCTCATAATTTGAGTTCCGACCATCAAAGTATTTATTTCTCGAGTCCCTAATTTGGGCTTCTTGATTTTCTCTATTATAGTTATTTTTGCGATTTTGATATCCCCGACTACGGTTTTCATAATTTCCTTTGTATTGGTTTCTACCCATTAATTGGTCATTTGCTTCGTAATTTTCCCTTCTATTATATTTCTCTCCATAGTTTTTCTTCTCTTGACCATGATAATTTCGATAATTATCGTGGTCATGAGACGGATTTTGATATGGTTGGTCATTAAAATCCTTATTTTCGCGGTTGTATCGACCATTCTCTAAATTTTCTCTGTGATGGTCGTTCTCAGAATTTTGATTGTGATACGCGCGTGAATTTTCACGACCCTGATATCTGTTAAAGTTTCTATAATTGTTACGAGTTTCTCCCCTGTAATTATAATTTTTCTCATTTGAGTAGTAATTATCATATACCGGGTTATCTCGTGGTGAAAGGTATCCCCTGTTATTTAACGGTCCCGATTGATCCATGCTATCCAAAAATTCTACAAATTCTTCACAGGTACGCATATTTCTGATCCTAAAACCAGCTCTAACCTCTTCAGTGAAATGTCTTGATAGACTTACAATAATTTCATAATCAGAGGGTGGTGGGATTAGGTCTCTCGCTTGATTAATCATTTTAATTGCGTACTGAGAACTAGTAAGTTTTCCTGGTATAAAACATCCATACTGCAGATTTTTACCGATTTCAAATATATTATCTTGATTCCAATATTTATTGATAAATTTCGTGGTAAAAGAGAAAATGTCGTCCCTGACATTTTCGCGGGCCGTTTCCCACCATTCTCTGGCGTTCCCTACCAAACATGTTTGGATCATAAACGGGAAGTCATGTTTTCTTATGTCTGCCGCCCTAACATATATTTCTAAGTCATTTAAAAACCCAGATTGCTGTGGGCTAGAATGAAGGTAGGAATCAGAAGATTATTTATCGTAGCGTGCTACGCACCAGTTGATAGCGATTCGAGGGAAGTTAAGGACGCCTTCTGGGACACTCTAAATGATACAATAAGTATTTGCGATCAAGGTGAAAGAATAATTCTGCTAGGAGATATGAACGGATGGGTCGGTGTCCAACGTCAGGATACAGATACAGAAAGGGTACTAGGTAATTTTGGAGATCCAACAAGAAAAAATTATAACGGGGAAAAGCTAGTTAGTTTATGCTTAGAAAAGGGCCTATTTATTACAAATACTTGGTTTAGACATAAAATGATCCACATGTACACCTGGCGTAAAGGAAATAGCCACAGCATAACTGACTTTGTTATTGCGGATGAAAGATTAAGAGAACTAGTTAAAGATACAAGAGTCATGAGGGGTTCCGAATGCAATTCTGATCATTACCTTTTAGTCTGCAAAATAAAATTAGGGCGGGGATGGAGACCAAAGAAAACAAAGAAAACGAAACAAACACGAATAAAAATTGAAAATTTACAGAGACAAGAAGTGCAAACAGAGTTTAAAAAGAGGTTAACTGAAAGCATAGATAGGGCAACGTGGGAAGCGCTTATAAGCAATAAAGATATAGAGGGCGCGTGGACTTTATTACGGGATGTCATTGTCAAAACTGCGACCGAAGTATGTGGTACAGCGGTTGTAAAGTCTGGCGATGCGTGGTGGAACGATGAAATTGCGGCAGCCCAAAAAGAAAAGAAAGAAGCGCACAATAAAACGCTGAACATGACAGGTCTTAGCGATGAGGAGAGAACTAGACTTAAAAATGATTACAGACACAAAAATAGGAAAGTTAAACGACTAGTCAAAGAGAGTAAAGAGAAAATCAGAACAGAAGAAGAGAATAAAATAATAAACTACTTTGAAGGAATTATGAAACTATTATATAAACAGTTGAAGGAAAGTAAAAGTACAGAGTTTGCTAGCATGAGAAACAGCAAAGGCGAAATGCTATATGATATAGACGGAATAGTAGACGCTTTGAAAGAGTCTTTCAAAGAACTATTGGGAGGTGAAAATATCGGACAACAAAACTGCGATATAGAAGATAATGCATTAGAAAACCCAATTGAAAAAGTCTGTGTCACTGAGGTCAGAGATATAATTAAGAACTTGAAAAACGGTAAGGCTGCGGGTATAGACAATATTAGCGCTGAAATGCTTAAATACGGTGGCGAGTACATACCTCACAGGTTGTGCGAATTAATAAATTTATGTATCGAAACGGGAGAAGTCCCAGACGATTGGAGAAAAGCAATTATCGTACCAATATACAAAAGAAAAGGAGATAAAAGCAACTGCAGTAATTACAGAGGTATCAGCCTACTAAGTACCGTAAGTAAAATATACTCAAAAATACTTATCCGTAGGGTAATGAAAATTACAGAAGAGAAAATATGGGAAGTCCAAAGTGGATTTATGCCAGGAAGACCATGTACGGATCAGATATTTAGCCTAAGATAGGTCGCAGAAAAAAGTTTGAGAGTAGGAAAGAAAGTCTTCTGTGCATTTATCGATCTAGAAAAAGCATTCGACACGGTAAATAGAAGTAAACTTTGGGAAGTCCTTAAAGAGTATGGAGTGAATGGAGGGCTCCTACAAGCAATAAAAACAATATATACAGGTAGTAAAGCGAGTGTAAGGGTAAATGGGAAAAAGAGTGAATGGTTCGATATTATGCAAGGCGTGAAACAAGGATGCGTTATGTCCTCGTGGCTTTTTATCATATTCATGGATAAGTGTCTTAGAACTGCCCTCTTCGACGAAAAAGGTGTAGATCTCGAAACCGTCAAGGTACGTGGGTTGGCTTTCGCGGATGACAAGATTGTTATGGCAGAATCAGTCGAAGACTTGCAAAGAATGTTGAATAAACTTAATACAAACATGAAGAACATGGACCTCAAAATTAACGTGAATAAAACGAAAGTCATGGTGTTTGAGGGAAAAAGTGAGAAAACAATATGCAACATAGTTCTAAATGATGAGAAATTAGAACAAGTTGACAAATACGTATATCTAGGTAGTCTATTCACTAACGACGGAAAAATAGATGGGGAATTAGATAGGCGCATAAATAAGGGTAAGCAGGTTATCGGTAGAGCAAGGTCCATCCTCACAAATAAAAACATATCAAAAAAAGCTAAAATGGCCATACATAACTCTATTTTCGTACCGACTGTACTATACGGTAGCGAGACATGGACCTGTCAAGAAAAAGACAGGAGTAAAATCAACGCGATCGGCATGAAACCTCTGCGCATAATATGCGGGAAAACACTGATGGACAAAGTACGAAACGAGACAATCCTCGAAGAATGTGGTACTGGGGAGACACTAGTTGACATATGGGAAAGAAATCAGCTAAGGTGGTTCGGACATCTTGAAAGAATGAAAGATGAACGACTGACCAAGCAAGTGTATAAAGGTAAAGTAAATGGCAAAATGCCCAGAGGTAGACCGCCGAAAGAATGGTTAGAATCTGTGAATGAGACACTAATACGAAGAGACATAAGAAGCCATAGAAATACAAGAGCCTGCATGAAAAAATGCATGGACGTGAATGAAGCTAGAGTAGTATGCCAGGACAGAAATATGTGGCGACAAATAGTTTATAAACAGAGTGACAATAGAGTGAATGATGCCTGAAACAAAGACCTTGGATACTAATGGGCCCAGGTGGGGAACCATACATAATAATTTTGTGAGGCTCCTCACTTGGGGTGATCGCTAGAGAGATTGATCAGCAACCTGGGTCGGAGCAGTGTTGCGGAGTGAACGTGTAATTTATATAAATAACACGAGAACTCCAGATCAATCTAAAACATCTATACATAACACCTACATACCCATCCACCCTATATCCATATACCGATCAACCTCATACCTATATACCTTGTAACATTATCGTTTCTATAACCGGGGATCAATTTTGTGTTCATCAATAACTTGAATTTAATTATAACAGCACTTGGCTGATTTTGTTTAAGGATCTCAATTTTACTAAAAATTATACTGATTTTTAGTAATGGTAGTGTTGCATTTTAAACTTATCTCAATGACATTTATTCTCAGTGAGAGATTCGTTCAATTTGCATTTACTTTTTCCTGTTCAGTAAATTGCAACCAACTATATCAGTTGATTCCAATACTGATAGGACGTTAAAACTAGCCCTAAACATTTTATAACTAAACTTGATGATTAAATGAACAACAATTGAGTAAGATTATTTTCTTACAATAAAAATTCCCATTAAAATTTAAATCATTATTTTTGACGACAAAATGAAAGATTGTAGATTCACTCGAGGGAGAGATGATTGCGTAATTATGTGATGATTTTAAGGTATTTTAATAGATCTTTCTAATGAGATCTATTTGAGATCAATGCACATAATCGATCACTAGTTTTGTGCTTTCATCGCACAACGAGGTCCTTATCGTCAAATAAGGTGCAGGGTCGTTACGAGAAATCACAATTTAGAATTGAATTGAATTTTTATAATTGAATTTTTGAGACTCTCTTCCATTTTCCTTATTTTGCTTTGTTTATTAAATCCCAAGCTCTAGTCGCACAACGAGGTCCTCATTATTACATAAGGTGCAGGGTCGTTACGAGAAGTGCTATTCTAATTTTTTGTTATTTAATCTCACTCGCACAACAAGGTCCTAATGGTTAAATTAGGTTCAGGGTCGTTACGAGGAGCCACATAATTTTAGTTTCTATTTGATTTAAAAGAAGTTCCCAATCAACATTTAATATGCAAGCATGCACAACAAGGTCCTTATAAACATATAAGGTTCAGAGTCGTTACAAACATCACATGTAATAACAGTTTCTTATAAATCCCTAAAAACTCACATTTATTATTCTAATTCAAAAGCAATGAATTAGAATAATTTATAAAACTCAAGAAGGAAAATCTCAGATATTTAAAATTTCTTTAAATCAAGTGCAAATTGTTCTGTCTCCAATGACAGGTAGGCGACGCTAATTGAAGCTTCTTCCTCGAGGAGGGTCGAGTTAGAAGTCCCAGTAAGAAGTCCTAGCAAGAAGAGCTAGTAAGAAAAAAAGTGGTCGGTACCGATATCGGGATCGATATTTATAGGGTGCATTGGTCCCACGCTACCCCTACTTATCAGCTGATGGCGCGCGCAATCGATCGTATGATCGGATGATTTCTTGAATCCTCCCCTTGTTACACCTGCTTATCCACTTATGAGTCAGAGGCGTACCAATACAAATATTCGCCCGCGACTTTATACTTTCATTATAATTATGAACATAGAACGGACCGTCTCAACCTATTTCACTACTTTCCAACCGAACAAGTCACGCCTACCCCGGAAGGGAAAAGGCTTAATGGTATAATAATAATAATAATAATTGGTCGTTCTCGACCCGATCCCGAAAATTTAGGTACAGGATAATTTTTCAACCAAGGTGATTTCACGCTAGCTATTCCTATATTCCTATCGATTCTGGCTTCAAGCGTATTTGGATTCTCTTCGAGTTCACAAAGTCTTTTTTGATTTTTCATATTTGCGACGATATCAATTCCATGATTTACGTGAATTTCTTCAGTTGCTCGTTTCAGAGTGTCGACCTTTTTCTCTACATCTACAATACTCTCTTCTAAATACCTCGCTTGAGCTTCACAATTTTGTTTTCTTTCATGGATCTTAAAGATTATTTTATTGTTAAGAGTTCTTGAAGTTGAGTCCAACTGGCTAGCTAATTTGTTTTCTGCATTGACTGACAATTCTCTATTTTTTCGTACAATAGTTGTAATTTTATTTTGAGTTCTGATGGTATAGTACAATTCCGCCTGAACTTTTTGAATGTCTTTTATTACATCATCTAACATTTTATCTGTATCTTCGCTTTCAATTAACTCCGATTGGGTCTCGAATTCAGTTTCTCTTTCAGCCCTATTAACTAATGTATCTACTCCATCGATCGTCACTAACTCTATATTCGTGGCATTTAAATCATCGAGCTTTAGCAAATCATTTTGTTCATTGTCTCCAACTCTTAGTACAGAATTTTCAAAATCAGTTTCTTCTAGGGTATCATTTGTTTCTAGAATTTCTTCAAGCGAATTTAAAAGCACAGATTTAGATAATTTTATTTTCTCATTGAATTTCTTCTGAGATTCATCGTTGTTGTTTTCTTGGTTATCCATTTTTGGAATTTTTAATTTTTCAAATGTTGAGAGTTTTTATCTAGATTAAATTATAATTATCGTTTTTAATTACGTAATTATTAGTGCTCTAGGAGATTTGTGTTACAGGTTCACTTTGTAATTTTATTTTCGTATTTCATTTCAGTTTGGTTTCTAAATTGCCAAATGTGGTTTTAATTTCAAGTTAGATCGGAGTTTCTACATATTCCGATATTGTTTTCATATTTCGATTTTATTTCAGTTTAGGGGCTGTCAAGTGTGATTTTGATTTAAATTAAATCGGAGTTTTCATTTACTGCGATTTATTTTCACCTTTTAATTTTATTTCAATTTGAAGATTGTCAAAAGTGACTTTGATTTTAATTATATTCAGCCGATGTTGATTTATTATTCCGCTTTGTATTTTTGCATTAGTTGCGTTGACTTGACTTCCAATATTATGATACCGATTACCCTGGCGTTCATGCTCTCTGATTTACAACCTTATTAATTGCGGTAATGTATTTCGGCGTCCACGTCGATCACCGCGGTTGACGTGACCTCCCTTCTACTTGAATTTCTATCTCTAACGTACGCGGCTGTTTTGATCGTACGCGATCTCGTTTCTGCAATGCTATGTCGCTTTCAAAAACTCAAAGTGTCCCACCAGGGGTACCAGTTGTAACATTGGTCAATTTATGGTTGGCATGGATCGCACGGCAAATGTATCTAATTTAATTCGATTACGTGATTTTATCCTTAACTGCAACCTCTTCCATACAAAATTCTACCTTTGCACCCTGAAATTGAAATTGTCCCCAAAAGGAGATTATTTTTTGAGTTTATCTTTAATATATTTGTCGCAAATTAAACATCTTTCATGAATAATTTTTGGTTCATGAAAGTGGTAGTTTAAATTGCTTTTAATGAAGCCTGTTCAACAGCTCGCGTCCAATAACACAGACTGGATTAAGCGTTGGGAGGACATTAAAAGTAGCCCTTACCTCCCTATTTTGAAAAATTACCCTAAATGAAACCCTGGGAATTAGCACAAGGTTACCGTTTGGATCAGTGTTTGTAACGATGCTTTTTAGGATACGCAAGTTTTGGAAGCGGAAGTAGTTGGCAGCTAAGAATTCACTTGATATGAAGTTTTCAGGAGATCTTGGTTCAACAAATGCCAAGGATTCAATGTGATTTATCGCGACCCCGTTGATGTCCATATTTTAATCCATAAATTAACCAATTGTCTATTAAAAATGCGTAGAAATGGTGGGCTCACTCGAGCGCGAATAGGAGTTGCGAACGCTATTTCGCTAGATGTTCCGACCTTTGATTTTAGCACCCTAAATTTTCCCTACATTTTCTTAAATTCTAAGCATTCTTATTTTCTGATTCGTAGAAATAGTTGGCTCACTCGAGCGCGAATAGGAGTTACGACCGCTATTTCGCTAGATGTTCCGACTTTCGATTTTAGAACCCTAAATTTTCCTTACATTTTCTTAAATTCTACGCGTTCTTATTTTCTTTTCCTATACATATCCAGGAGCTTTTAAATAACAAAAAAATCGTTCAGTTCTCAGTCACTTCTTTTTGAATGAAGCTTCATTTGAGCCCAGCTTTGTGTAATGTGGGACTTAAAATTCACTTGATTCTCCTAGTTCTTTATTTTATTCTTGAATTATCACTTGGTTGCAAATTACCAGGGAACTAATTGAAATTTTTTTGAAAGAAGAATTCTAAACAAATTTTGGGCTTATTGTTCAGCTCATTCCAATTTTGTCTCGTTAAGGTTCGACACTTGAATGTCAGGCGGTCTAATTTCCAGGACTTAGCCTGGTTAAGAAGTCCACCATGACATGTCAGCAATCAAATTTTGTTAACAAAATTGGAGAATTTAGAAAGTACCCGATTCCACAATGGGAGGATTGTTCACTTATTTCCCGCCTTTTAGGAGCGTCGACTTTCAATTTCCAGGTCTGATCCTGGTTGATAGAAAGTCGTTTGCTCCGGCAGGTTATAAGAAAACCTCCCCACGTCGTGAGATTGGGTAAGCCAGAATTAATTATAAATGGTGAGCAGAACTAATAAAGAACGATACGTATAATTTTATTTTAAAAACCTGGATGTATCTCCTGGATATATTCGTTGAGTCAGCGAATGTCGAGGCGAGGGAGCTCGCCAGCGTCGAGCTTGGTCTGTTTCCAGCTAGTCTGGCAGGATTTCAGAGAACTCCGTTCTCCAACCCGGTTAAATTGTAAGTGTCATTCATTCGCGCCGTATCAAACGAGTGGTCCCCTGTATGCTTGGTCCCGCTAGTCTCCCTGCTCCTGGGGGTCCGGTTGCGCACGCGTTTATCGAGTTTCCCGCTTGTCGGCTGACATATATCTGTTGACGAGCATTTCGTGTTCCTATCCTAATTTTCCTTATCGCTGTCGCTTTTCTTCTTATCGCACACAGCTGATGGCGCGAATTTGTCAATATTTCCCTAGTCAGCTGACTTATATTTATTTTCTTCCATCAGCTGGTGCGGTGACGAGTTGAACCGTCTCAAACTGTTCGCGGAAGTTTTTCTCCTGTGCTTTTTTGATGGGGGCCTTCAGGAGTGAGTATTCGAGATGAATAATGTTTTATGAATTTTTCTCACCATAATATTGAAGTCGGGTCAAGTGTTTCAGCAACCTCTTCCTGTGCATTGTACAAGAAACGATCATTTGCCCACTTCTCCGTGTTTCCTAACAATTTTAACCTGCAGCCCGTACACCCCTTCACGAAACGCAGAGGGTACACCTCGGTCTTTTTGACCGGGGCGTCCAATTTCCCCATTCTATTAATTCTTAAATGTAATATTACGAAAAAGCATAAAGTGCAATTGATAAAAAATATGAGTTTTTGGCATCAGTGAGGCATGGTACCTTGAGGCCATATTTTTCTGGCTTTTTCGGCAAGTATTGCCTGAATTTACATCAACCTCGAAATGGCACCAGCATTTCATCAATGCATACTAAATCGCTCAGGCTCATTGGAAACTTGGTTCAGAATGCCATTCAAAGCCGTCAGAACAGTGCTACCAACAGAAGAAGAACGATCTAAACATTTACCTCACTCTCGTTGATGGCGTCTAGGAGGCTACTGAAGAGCTGAACCTTCGGACATGCATAGGGTAAGAATTGAATGGAGGGGAAGCTCCACGCCAAGGTCAAAAAGACCGGTGTACGGGCTGCAGGTTAAGAAGAGGGTCTCGTCCATTTGCGACTATATGTGCTATACTCAGAACGATCCTGTTGCGAAGACATTCAAGATTCAGTATTCCGCGACCACCTTGACAGCATGAGATGTAAAGTCCAGGAACAGAAGACTTAAGGTTCATCCTTTTGTTCATGTGCATAACCTTTCGTGACCCGTTATCAAGGGATCTGAGCTCGTCCTTCGACCACGGAACCACTCCAAATGAATAGTGTACTACCGGGAGGGCAAGCATGTTCGTTGCAGATACTTTGTTCCTCGCCGATAGTTCGGAAGATCAAATCCGTAGGATAAGACGTTTGTATCTGCATATGAGAGTATTCTTTATAGAGGTCACGTTCAGAATGCGGCACGCCAAAATATGTATAGGTCTGTCCAGCACCAAGGTGTCGTAAAACGCTCTGTCGATGGGCGCAGAATCTTCGGGGATGCCATCAAGTTTTCCTCGCTTCAAATTAAGCTTTGCGTATTTTTGTAACTCAAACTCCATTGAAATCTCCTGAGTGTATTTCTCTGCATTTCTAGCATAGATCTTAAGATCATACATGAGTGACCTTATGCTTTCGAATTCCAGGTTAGCCACATAAATACCCTTCGGAATAGCGAAGTGCGAGAGATAATGGCAATAATGTGAGGCAAAAGAAGAGAGGGCTCATGGTGTCGCCCTGAAAGAAATCTCTCGGAAAAGTGACGCTGTTAGTTGTCACATGATGCTTTCCAGATGAGGTAGTAAATCTGCTTTTCCAAAGCTACATCTCGCTCTCTCTTCTACTCTCCCGCAGGGTCCCACTGGGAGTAACTTCTATCTATGAAAATGACACCGGCTCCTAGTAGAACCGCGGTAAATCACACCTATGGCCACGTCTCACGACCACGAGATGGATGTCCACAGGACAGGACGAAGTCACAACGACAGGCCGCGGAACACTCGTGTGTCTTGAGGACACGAAGCGACTTAAGGATGGCAGCTTTCTGCATCCATCTCGCAAGTGCCTTGGCATATTTTTAGCACGCGGTTATAGCTTTAAGGTTACGAACAAGTGATAGTTTCGCATCTCCGAGAGCACCTATCACAAGGACAGTTTAATAGATGGTCCAGAGGTCGAACTCCTTCTAGATAGCCTCACGAAGGGAGGCATCCATTTCAGCGAAATCTTGAGGCTTAGGAAGAACACGGATGTTAATCTTCCTCCTTGCTCCAAAATCGTTATCATCTCTCAGTGGGTGCCTGCTTTCCGCTGTTGGTCTTAATGTCGCTTCTTCCTCTTTGTCTGTGACTTGTTCATGCAGCGATTGAGGAAACGCTGTGCGTTCATATCTAGTTTTCGACAGGTAGGCAGTTTGATTTCGTAAAGACTGTTGCGAAACGTGATGCAACTCTGGTTGTTTCTGGCACCTCAGAGTGTGCATACGCACCATGAAGCCTCCGTGAATAGGAATAATGCTGGCATCGTAGCGGTCCAGCAAGTCATCCTTAAGTCGATTCGACCACTTTCTGTGAGCGCTTCGCCAAATCTTCATGTTTCCATAAAAGATATTTTCAGCTGTGTGTGTGTGTGGGGGGGGGAGCATTAAAGAACATTCCATAGTTTTGGTCAAATTGACCGAATTATATATGTTGTAGTATTTGAATCTATAATTCTGCGAAGAAATGATTATGTGAAAAAATTAATATTATTCTTGAAAAATATTGCACGGTTTGAGGTAAGAAAAGTCACATACAACAGCTTCTCTGTTTAGACAGAAATAACAAAAACTATTGTAAATATGAAAATCAGCTACATACACTTGTATTGGGAAAACAATTTTTCACATTATTTTTACAACAAAAACAAGAAATGCTCACGATAAAGTAGTCCTTGTAAAAAAAATAGAAAGGCGTATTCTCAGTGTCACGTTGTATCATTTCGAACTGTTTTTTTCATTTGTGTGCATAACCTCTGACTTCACACGTGTGACGTCATCATAGTGTAAAAATATTTGCACTTTAAATTATAATTTAGATTTTGATAAATTTATAAATACACAAAAATACACTTTCAATTCAATAAACCTGAAACGAAATATTATATTAAAGGCAACTATCACTACCCTAACTTAAAGAGAATCCCACTCCCAGACTTGAGCGAAATGCGTGAGGTACTGTATCTAGTAAACTGTTGGAGATATAAATAAATGGACATTTTTCAATTTTCCATTCAAAAGACATAATTATGACAGGTAAATAATAAAAAGATATAAAAAAATTTAGTAATGAATAAGAAATAAATGTTAAGAAGGTAAATAATGTAAGTAATTTGTGCAAAGTAAAGTAAGTATTACGAAAACGAACCTTTGCGGGGTAGCACTATAATGTATCGCTATACTGCTGTGTATAGATGTCCGGTGCCGGGCGCTATATTGGTATCCGATAGATTGCTCTGATTGGTTACAGGGCAGTGGGCGGGGTCTGTCGGACAGCATTATCGTGTACGGTATTCGAATTAGTAAATTAGCTGGAGAATTAAACTATTTTGTTTGAAAATTTTGACTGAACCACTTTGTTCAGAAATCATTTTTTTTTAAGATTTATATTTTTTAGTTGAAAATTCATCTTTTAGTTGAAAGTTGAACTATTTTGTTGAAAACTAATCCTTTTTAATGGTAAATTCAATGCAGGGCAGGGTAGAGAAGGAGAAAGGCAAGGCAGGTTGACGCGACGGTAGATGGAGACAGAGAACGATAGAAGGTGGCATCGTTTGAACTGGATTCATGGCTAGCGGAGCGAATACTACCAAGGAAAACAGGAATTCAGATAGTGAAGTTTTCAGTACACCGGAAGGGGAAAACAAAAAAAGGAGGGCAATGGGAAAGTATCGTAAAACAATAGAAAATAATAGATTGAGGGCGAAGAGCGTGGGGTCAATTGAGGCATTTCTCAAAAGGAATAGAGGGGAGAGGGGAAGCAGTGAAGACAAGGAAGATATAGTGTCAAGCTTGAAAAATCCAAAAATGTACAGAACGCCGCCGGAAAAACATAGTTTTGTAGAGAAGAATGAGGAAAATGAGGAGACACAAAGAGATAGAGCTGAGGCTAAAGATCCGATGGAAATGGAAAGATTAAAAGAAACGCGCGAAATGATGATAGAAGTAATGGGAATGTATGAAGAAAGGCAGGAGAAAAGGGTGGAGGAAATACGGAAAGAAATTAGACAGGAAAGGGCCGAACTTAGGAAAGAAATGAGGAAATGGGAAGAAGGTAGAGTTGGAAGGTAGAATAAAAAAATTGAAAGATCAAACCGTGAGTTTGGAGGTTGGGAGAGTGGGAATAAGGAGAAGGAAAGGCTGAGAAAAATAGAACACAGAATAGAAAAGAAAGAGAGAGTAGAAAGAAAAAGAAACATAGTGATATAGGGTCTTAGATTAGAGGGGAAGGAGCTGATGGAAGGAGTGGAAGAAGTACTAAAAAGGATTGATGCTAAGGTAGAGATAGAGGAAGTGCGAAGTGTAGGGAGGGAAGAGCGAAGAGGGGAGAGAATGGTACTAGTGAAACTGAAGAAATGGGAACATAAGTGGGAAGTAATGCAAAAGAAGAGGGTATTATATGGAAGCTCGGAGCGAATAGAGGATGATTTAACGTGGGTAGAAAGAAACATGCAGTATAAGTTAAGGAAAATAGCCGAAGAGGAAAGAAAAAAGGGAAGAAGAACATGGGTTAAGTATGGAAGAATACAGATAGAAGGTGTATGGTGGAATTGGGACGAGGACAGGGAAGAGATAGTAAAAAATAAAGTGTCGGGAAACTAGGACAGAAAGGAACGGGAGGTAAAGAAATAAGAATTAGTGAGAAACAAAAAGAGACGAGAAACGAAAGAAGGGAAGATTGGAGGATATGCTTCTGGAATATAGCAGGCTTAGAAAGAAAGGATAGGGAGTTTATGAGAAATTTGACACAATGGGATGTAGTAGTAATGATGGAGACGTGGCTTGATGAAAAGGGATGGGAAAGAGTGAGGGGAAGATTACGAAGAGGTTACAAATGGCAGGTTCAAAATGCAAAGAGGAAGAATGAAAAGGGCAGAGCAATGGGAGGAATGGTGATGGGAGTCAGGAACGAATGCACAACAGAGAATTATAAAAAAGAGTTGAAAGAACATAAAGAAGGATTAATAGTAGAAGAGATAAATAAAGGAGGAGAGAGGTGGAAGATAGTGGGGATTTATGTGAACGGTGATATGCAGGAGAAATCAGAGGAGATGAGAGAACTAATTAAAGAAAATAAGCAAGAGAGTAGGCTAATAATAGGAGGTGATTTTAATGCGAGAACAGAAGATAGAGGAGGAAGGGAATGGGATGGAGAGCGAAGAATAAAATCAAAAGACAAGATACTGAATGAGGAGGGAAAGAAGTTGTTAAAGAGCCTAGGGGAGATGGGATGATTTATCCTAAACGGAAGTATAGAGGGGGGTGAGGAAGGGGAATATACACGTTCAGGAGGAAAGAGGGGAACGCTAATTGATTATGTGGTAGTGGACGACGAAGTAAGAGAGAAGGTTAAGAAACTAGAGGTGGGGAGCTATATAGATTCGGATCACTTTCCCATAATAGTGACGGTAGAGGGAGAAATGAGTGATAACAAAAAGGCTAAAAAGGAAGCAAAAGTAAAAAAAGCAGGAAGAGGTGATTGGTCAATGGAAGGTAAAGAACAGTTTAGAGCAAAAGTCAGGAATATCAAAATCGGGGAAGGAAATGTTAACGAGGAAATGGAAATAATGGTAGGAGAAATAAAAGGAGCATTAGAGTGCACAAGCAAGAAAGAAGTTAGTGAAGGAGGGGATAGAAGTGGATGGGATGAGGATTGTAAACAGAAGAGGAAGGAAGTGACAAGGGTATTAAGAAAATGGAGAAAAGGGAAAAGTAGTGGAGAAGAATATAGGAGAAAAAAGGAGTATACTGAGTTGCGTGATAAAAAAAAATAGGAGCAAAATAGAAGGTTTGAAGAAGAATCGGAGAAGGCTATAGGACGGAAGAAGAGGTTTGGAAGGTGGTAAATAAAGAGAGAAGAAGAAGGAAAAGAGTAAACCAGATAATTGAGATGGTAGAATGAAAAAAATATTTTACGAAATTACTATAAGGGGTAGAGAAGAAAGTTAGGAAAGGAGGAAGAGATGGTAGGGAAACAGATGAGGAGGAGGACATTACAAGAGAAGAAATAGTCAATGTATTAGGGATGATGAAAGATGGAAAGGCACCTGGTATAGATGAGATTTCAAATGAAGTATGGAAATATGGGGGGACAGAATTAAAGGAATGGGCATGGATAATGTGCAATAGAGTATGGAGAGGAGAGGGGTGGCCAGAAGAAACACTCGGTTAACACGTACAGAAATTGCGGTCCCGGCAGGATTATACAGGGATTATACCCGGTTAACACGAATTATTTTAACACGAACTCCCAAATTCCCGGTCCCTTCGGGTTCATGTTAACGAGGGTTTACTGTAGGGGAGTGACACTAATGCCAACACTATACAAAGTATATGTGATTGTTTTACCGGAGAGGTTAAAAAAACAAGTTGTGGAGAAAAAGATAGAGCCACAGAATCAGACAGGGTTTAGAAAAGGGATGGGGGTAATGGACAATATATATCTTCTGAGCTATTTAGTAAATAAGAGGATTAAAAGGGAGAAAGGGGCAATGATAGCAGTGTTCGTGGACTTGAAGGCGGCGTTTGACTCATTAGACCGAGGCGAGATGGAAAAAGTTATGGTGAAAAGGGGGATAAGAGAGGGATTAATAAAGAGAGTATCGGAAATTTTTAGAGAGACAAAAAGCAAGGTAAGGCAAGGATGTCCTCTGAGCCCACTTTTATTTAATATATTAATATCAGACTTGGAAGAAGAAATGAAGAGAAAAGTGTGGGGAGGAGTTAGGATAGGGAATGAAAAGATATATATACTGGCATACGCAGACGATATAGTGTTGATGGCAGAGGATGAAGAAGGGATGGCGGACTTAATTACCGGATTAGAGAAATACTTAGATGGGAAAAAGTTGAATTTAAATGTAGAAAAGACAAAGATAATGAGGTTTAGAAAAGGAGGGGGAAGAAAGAAAGAATGGACGGGGAGATGGAAGGGAAAAAATTAGAAGTAAAAGAGTTTAAGTATTTGGGATATACCTTGCAAGCAAATGGAGATCATAGAGCTCATATAAGAGAAAGGATTAAAAAAAGCATCAGGGGTAATGGAACAGATATGGGGAATAGGAACAAGATTTTAAAAAAATTGGAGAAGGAGAATGTGGTTATTTGATACGCTGGTATGGCCGGTATTAGGTTATGGAGCTGAGATATGGGGATGGAAAGAAAGGAAAGAGATTGAAAGTTTACAAGAAAGGTATATAAGGTGGACGCTAGGGGTAGACTGGAGGACGCAGGGATATATGGTGAGAAGAGGCGCAAAGGGATAAATTAAGTACTGGAGCGGGAAAGATGGCATGGAATTTTGAGACGAAGCTGAGGGAGGGAAAGGGAGGGGAGTTAGCGAGAAAGTGTTTGATTGAGGTAGAAGAAAGGAGAGGGAGGGCGATTGAATTAACGAGATGGGAGGAAGAAAGGAGGCAGTACTTTAAGGCTAGAGATATAGAAGACGGGACTCGTGTTTGCGATATTTATTCGTTGTAGATAACAATTATAATTTTAGATTTATTCTTTATCATTGACGCGGCTTATTTTGTTCCTAAAAATATTCTCTATAATAAATACAATTCTTGGGAGTTTCATTAAAACAAAAGTTTTACACAAGTTAAACTTATCAAAGACAAATCATTTATACACTTCTAAAATAATAACTGGCTATAGCTCGCACAAATAGAATTATATAAAAATCTTCTTAGTAATAAAAGAATGATAAAGTAAATTCAAAAGGAAAGATAAAATCGGAAACACCAAAAAACTCATTTCTAATAAACAATTACATATTGAAGTGTAGCAAGGCATAAGCTCAAAGTGAATTCGCTCTGAGGTTATGCCTTGTCGTCTTAGTAATAAAAGAATGGTGAAGTAAATTTACAAGGAAAAATAAAATCGGAAACACCAGATAACTCATTTTTAATAAATAAATACATATTCAAGTGTGTAAAAAAAATTACACTTATATTCTCCTCCCAAATTATATACTTCACTCTCAGTTTATGCCTCGTGCACGTCTCAATAAAATGAGAAATATACTAAGTCTTCTTCTTTGTTTTTGGCCTTTAATTCAATCAACAAGCCATGACATAACCGCAATAGTATTAATATACTTTAAATATGCTAAGTCGGATGCCGTACACAATGCTGCTGTCCGGCAGACCACGTCCACTGTGGTGCAACCAATCAGAACAATATATCGGATACCAACCTAGCGCCCGGCACCGGACATCTATACACAGCGTTAACTTTATGCAACCAAATCGAAGGCAGCACATGCAAAAATCGCAGATTTGAATCACATCTCCAGCTGGCAGTATTTCCTGAACTGAACGAAATTTATTCAAAACGATACATGGGAGAGCCCACACTTTGAAACGACCAGTCTTCTGGGGATCAGAATATGACAGTTCAAGACTAATTTCAAACAACGCCTTAATAAACTATATATACTTTTTCTTCAATTGGTATTTCTTTTTACAGGGTAATAGAGCCTAATAGTACGAGAACCTCAATATATTTTTGGCGACCCTGCCGATGGAACGGCACTGGGCGGCCAGATCCGTTTCAGTGACTGTTTGTGCTCATGTGGGCACCTAAACCGTACTCAGGGTGATGCGAGGATCATATAATGGTCCTATTGTATTCGTCACGTACCAGGCATCACATAAATTAAGTTTCATATCTTTTTAAATATTACAGTGATTTTAAGTAAAAAAAAATCGTTAAAATCTTTTTTTCTAGCTGCGGGAAATATGAAAGGTTTCAATCATAACATGGATAAAATGAATTTAAAGTATTTCGTAACTCAAGAATTAAAATTTAACTTATAATCATAGTAAATTTTATTATTGAATTCCAAATTTGTCTATTAAAATGATATAAAGTTTGTTTGCAAAAAATAAGTTTGAAAAAAAGCATGGAGAAACAAGCAATATTTTCTTCATTACATTTAGCTATTACCAAAATTAGTGAAAAACTGATTAGATTTTATTTATATAAAATTTGGCATCAAAATAACTAAAATGGGTGGAACGCAGTGTATTGCCCCTGGATGTAAGTCAGGTTATGACAGCTGCTCCGAGAAATTTCACTTCTTTTACGTGCCAAAAGGTTGTAACGTGGTGGCTAGTCACTCGTTATGGATCCTTCTCCCAGCTATTATGATTTATTAAACAAAATTAATATTAACCGCGATTTTCCCATGGCCGGCACAAGCTCAAATTTAGAAATAAGATAATATTAGAAATTAAGTTAGGATTTATGAATGCAAAATTGTACCAGATAGATTATTTTAGGGAATTAGAAATTAAACAAATGTAAAGGATTATTGCCTAGTAGGTTAGAGTAGATACCTGGAGTAGTAAGGGAAGGAGGAAAGTGACGTCCTGCAATGATTTATGAATCCCCGAGTTCATTTATTGAAGAAAATCCGGCAGGGAAAAACACTGCCACCGACTCCAATCGTCCGCAACACACACTATGCCACCCGCACCACCTCACTTGGTCAAGCTGACCATACTCATCCACGGTCGCGCCACACTACACAGCATTACGGGCCCACTCGAGATGGATACAGACTCCCAAAAATAACTTCAACCGAAAAGAGTATTGTCGAGATATCAGGCCATGCCGAGCCTGATACCTGTCAAAACACAAAGGAGCATCCATCTTGTGCCGGCCGGCAGTCCACATGCCGGAACGGTCCAAACTCCATCGACCTGAGTCCCGGAATTCACGTTAAAGAGGGCAGTACCGACAGGCGTCATTTTCTCCATTTCCTTTTGGTATTGTTCTTTTGGAGTTCGTGAGTTTAATGGTTGAGTGCTGATTGAAAGAAAGTTGATGACTAGGGGTTTAGTTGGGTTTGCAGGTTAAATGTTAAACTAGGAGGGTATTCTAGCTAACACGGGCAGAAACCATGTTTGGTGCGATGGACCCGTTATTTTAGGGAAAAATTCTTTGAGATGTTATGATTAAGCAAGTTTTTGGTGAAAAAAATTTTATATAAAATTAGATAAGGCTCTTTTTAGTGTATTAAATTAATTACTGGGTGTGGTGAGTCCACACTTGTAGTTATTTACTACAAGAAACTATCCACCTAGAAACACTACCCGAATCGGGTAGTGTCACGCCTACCCCGAAAGGGAAATGGCTTAATGGTATACATACATACATACTGAAATAAGGAGGTAGGATTGTTATTCATTACTGACTGAAGAAGGTCGGATCGGCTAAATCATGGTTCGGGTTTCAAATTCTCTTTCATAAATTTCACACACATCGGTATCAATGTAATAATTGTTCTTAACTGTAATTAAAATTTACAATGTAATCTCTTTTAATATTAACTTTCAAAGTACTTTTCTCGCCCTCACAAACCCCTCTCCTTGAGCTAGCTTAAGGTAGTCTGTTTTAATTTAGTCCAATTAATATTTAAAATTTCTGGAATAATTTTGGAGTTACGCCGAGTAGGTGTCTGGCGCCTGACAGCACGGTAAGTGCAAATTTAAAATTACTTTTCTGTACCGGCGTTGGCGCGGCCATTTAGGTAACGGTTCCCAGCTTACATTTCTGAGAGGCTAGGAAAAGGGTTACAAGGTAAAGAAAATCTAAAAGCCTGGCAAAAAGGTATCCCAAGAAAAATGTTGTAAAAACCGGACATGGTTCTGCGAGTGGCAAGTATACATATAAAATATTTATATTTACAATGATTATTTGTTTTTTAATTTTAAGGTAATGATATTATTTTTTTTTATATAATAATTGAAAATCAATGTTTAATTATTTTTGTTTAAACTGTTTGTGAAATATAAAATGTAAGTGGTACAGCACGGCAGTGCCGGTCGTACCGGTTTATATATATTTTTTTCTTGATAAAGTGTGAAAATAAATTACATATTAAAATTATCAAAGGATTCTCTAATTAAAATAATGCCTTAATTTAAACAAATAAATGAAGAATGTTTCATTTCTACATTTTATCTTAAACTGAAACGATACCTATATTTAAACAATTATTTTGTAGAAATATAAAAAATGAATCAAACACTGTATTTTAATCAAAAACATCGAAAATTTCCTCTTACATTGAAATATCTTCATTTTTTTTACATTGTATAAATATAAAAACTTCAAAAGGAATTATGTATTTTAATAAAAATGTCAAATATTTTATCTTAAAATGAAACTATATCTTTGTTTTTAAAAATTCTTTCGTATATAGAAATATAAAAAATTAAATGAGAACTACGTATTTTAATAAAAACTAAATATTTGAATGAAAAATGTCAAACATCTTATCTTAAACTGAAACGATATCTCTATTACAAAAAATTGTTTCGTAGAAATACAAAAAATAAATAAAAATTATACCTTCTTAATTTATGTATTTAAATTGAACTATTTTTTAAATTAATTAATCCTTCGATTAATTAATTATTCTGTTTGTTTACTAAAATGAATCCTTTTTTATTGTATCAGGTTTCCTGTTGTTGATAAATTACTTGTTCATACCAGCGTATGACATTGCTCTTATTTTAATATCCTTTCCTATTAAATTAATTCTTCAATCAAATATAAAATTAGAATGTCTATTATTTTATTTCAATTTCTAATTTAATTTTTTACTTCCTAACAGTATTTTTGTTTATGAAATATAATGTCACAATATTATTATTTAAAAATATGTAATCAGTTTTTCACAAACTTTATATCATTTTAATAGACAAATTTGGAATTCAATAATAAAATTTACTATGATTATGAGTTCAATTTTATTTCTTGAGTTACGAAATACTTTAAATTCATTTCATCCATGTTATGATTGAAACTTTTCATATTTCCCGCAGCTAGAAAAAAAGATTTTAACGATTTTTTTTTTACTTAAAATCACTGTAATATTTAAAAAGATATGAAACTTCATTTATGTGATGCATAAAACCGATTGTCATTAAGAATAATATCAATTAAATTAATTTCTAACTAATTTTGCCTATGCTTGCCATGTAAAAACAGGCTGGAAAGACTCCCAGAGCCATCTGTGCTCCACGCTTCACTTGATCGCACTAGTGAACTAACGCTAACATACATCGAAATGATCGAAACGCGCAGATTCTGAATTTCTAACTTTCGCAGAAGTAATTTCACCAATTTTAATGATTACCCTCTTTCAGCTGGTCTACTTAGTAGCCTAGTAGCAGGTATAAAGGGAACTTCTGCAGGCATTTAAAACTGGAATCTGAGTAGCTTTAAACGAGCAGCACTGAGCAGTGCCCTTGAGTGCCGTTCAATCGGCAGGGGAGTCATTTTCTTCAGAAAATTTCACCATTTTTATTGTCAACGAGAATGTTTATGTCACTAAAATGCAATTCTACCACGGCAGACTCAGGGGGAGGGGATAATTACCACTCTGAAACTGTTTTTAGAAAATAGAAAAATATGTCATTGTCTTCAAGCTGAATGTTTTTTGTGCTCAATGTCAACGTCAATTCAATTTATTTTTTCTATTTCTGTCGTTCTCCTCAACAATAAAAATTGTGAAATTTTCTGAAGAAAATGACTCGCCAAAAGTACATTACGGCTCTTGAATGTAGAACATCGACTGCACCGACACCCCATGTGCCACCACTGAAACACATGAAGAAAAAAGAGATGTCGAGATACGAGCGGATCAAAACCGAGCCGATTCCGGGGTACTTCGCTTCTCGGGTGAGATCGGTTTTCTTCGCTATGATAGGCTGTGCGCGCCTACGCACAGCCGGCGCATATTTTCTATCATGGAAAGCCCGGTGCTTCCTTAAAATCATGTTTAGCTGTCATCTTTGCGACACTGTATTTGCTTGACGAAAAAAGTGAAAGAAGGTGTAAGTGTGCAATGTGTGAGAAGGAATTTAGCAGTAATAAGACACTGTCTCAGCATGCGAAAAAGTTTCATTCACTGGAAGAAACCCATTAGCAGAAACTATCACATCATCAGATCCGATTCCAACGTGAATATCAAATTATAAAATATGCCTATATTATTCAATAATAAGTATTATAATGTACAAAGTAGCACGTATTAAGTGGAGTATAATTGAAGGGTTGCAGTACAGAAGTAGATAAACAACTATTTTGGAATATTTCAGGACAGCGAAATAACATTCTGTAAAATCGAAATCACTATTTAAAGATAAAACCAAAGTTTACTTCCAAACTTAAGTGTTTCTTAATTAAGGCCAAAAAAGTATGATTACAAAAATTGTACAGTTCCGAGAAATAGAATGTAGAAATTTTCAATCTCAAATTAACAAGAACCTGAAATTGGAAAAGGCTAGATTGTGGTTCACGGTAAAAGCAATTTTCAGTTTAAATAATTCCCGACTTTGGTTGTTGAAATTTCATGGGTATTTGGATAGCGACTAAAAAACTATTTTTCAATTTTTTTAAATTATAAAAACTCGCTCCCGAGATATAGGGAGGCTGAATAAGAATAAAAAAGTTTTCGGCCAACAAAATTATTCTGTTTCGGGAAGTTAAAGA
Organism: Andricus quercusramuli; assembly: GCA_932178445.1. Classification (NCBI taxonomy): domain Eukaryota; kingdom Metazoa; phylum Arthropoda; class Insecta; order Hymenoptera; family Cynipidae; genus Andricus; species Andricus quercusramuli. Next base: position 162,992 of record CAKNXH010000884.1, read on the forward strand.
TTTAGTGTGACAGTATCTGTAACACAAGATTTTTCGCTGAAAAAGAATAAAGGTAAAAGTTTCTTTATGATAAATATTTTAAGAAATATAATTTCTGATCGCAAGGCAAAAATTTGAGTGAAAAAAAAACCTTATAAAAGTGGCATTTTGTAGAAAATGAAGATTTAACATTTTTCGTTGGAATTTGGTACTTCGGCGCTCAAAAAAAGTGGCGAATAGATTTATTTAGGGACTTTTTCTTTAAAAAAATAAATATTTTATTATTTTACTGTATTCAAAATTTGTTAGGAAGAGCAAAATATTGGCAGAAAAAGCTTTTAAAAAAGCGAGAGGTTAGGCAATTGGAAAAAAGAAGATGAGAGACGAGTACAGAGAGTCAGTTATCCGGTTTTGAGTTACAAATCTGTTTATTACTATATTAATAATGAAATTTTGAACAAATCCTTTTAACACGACATGTATTCAAGGGAAATTTCTCGAGTTCAGCTCCATTAACACGTGTGGATTGTTAGCATCGTTTCTCCCACTAAGAGTCTTACTTAATTTACCACCACCCCGAACCCTTAGAGTAGAGTAGAAACTCTTAGTGGGAGAAACGATGCTAGCAATCCACACGTGTTAATAGAGCTGAACTCGAGAAATTTCCCCTCGCTGGCGACCCCTGCTGTAACCCATCAATTAACTAATTTTATTCAAAATCGGACGATTTTCGCGTATTCTCGTCCTAATCTCGGAGCGGGAACTGCACGATTCTGGGTGGGGGTTTTTCTCGTCCGCCGGACGGGAATACGCTGCAATCGACAACTTGCGCATGTCAAATGATGGCATTCCCTCTCCTTTTTCACTGTGGCACGTGGAATATGGGGAGTCGATGTTTTTGATACGGTGCTTAGTGCACAAGCTCCCCGAGTGGCGCATTATCAATGAACAATTTTTTTATCACATGCAATATTTTTTTGGAATTTTTCTTTTTAATTATAACTGAATAAATTTTTTTATGAATAAATTTTAAACTCTTATTAGTAATTTGTATTAAAAAAGTCATTTTTCATGTATACAGTTTGAATTTTTCCACAATTTTGACTCGAGCAACTAGCGCACCTACCGACGAACAGGTTCACCTGCTTTTGTAACCTCATAACAATCATTAGTTTGATCATTCGTCATAAAGAATTGGTTTTTTTTTATGACAGGGGGGGCTCCGCCCCCCGAACCCCCCAGGCAAGGGCTTCGCCCCCTGCATCCCCACCAGGGCTGCGCCCTGGACCCCGCGCCCCCCCTTCGCCCGCAACTTTAATCAGGTTACGTATTCTCTACGCTTTTTCTGAACTTGTTGTCAACATTTTAGTGCAGTCACGTGGTAGGCCGATTTTGAATAAAATATCGTGTGTCATTCGACGGGAACCCTTTGACGTACTCGTCAAAGATGTGGTTCCCGTCTCATGACACAATATACTATAGTTTGCATTTCCATAATATATGGTTAATTCAAACTGGTTTTGATATTATTTATTGGACAAAATTAAAGTTTCCAAACAAGTTTTTAAATTGTTAGTGTAGAAGATATAAATACTTTCTGCTTTTCGACTAGACTTTTCAAAGTATTTTTTTCTTGTTCTGGAAAAATATTTTAAAAATTCTGAAAAAATACCTCCTGCAACGGATTTTTTAAAGTTTGGTAAAATATCGACTCTTCTTCAATTTTAAACATCGTCCATTAGATAATTGATGGTCGGGAGAAACTAGAAATATACTAGGATACTAGAAATCAATTTTGGATATAGCTGCTGCTGCAGTGATGAAAGTTCCTCATGAAGCCATCCCTCGTCTACAAAAAAAGCTGAGAGGTTCAGTCAAGAACTTCAAAAAGGATGCAGCATGCACGAAACTGCAGTCAAAATCAACGTGCCACACTTTGAGACTGTTTCTACATCATCAAATAATGCGAACATAGAAAGACGATTCCACTTAACGAAGAAAAATAAGTCTGCAAACATGGGTCGCCTTTCCAAACCAACTGATAGGAAAGCAATGTCACTCAAAGAAGCAATCACGAGTAAGAGTGAAGTGATTAACATTCACTCTGATTTTTAACATACGTATAGTTTGTAAAATTAAATAATGTTTAAGAGTATTATCAAGTTAAGACTGAAGATAAAAAAAACAAAAAATCCTTCTCTAAAAAATAGGTATGTCATGAAAATCTCGAAAGCATTGTTGTCGCTTTTCCGCAATTTAAGTGGACACTTCATACTCGTTTTCCATATTTTCTGAGACGAATAATATAAATAATTATAATAATAATAGTAAATAATAAATAAAATAAATATCAATATTTTAAATCAGTCTTTCATCGGTTTACCTTATAAATTTGTCGCTGGTCCGAAGGTTTTTTATCCTAAAATAAAAATGTTGAAAATTGCTCAAAAATCGCTATTTTGAGATTTGACATTTTCTTACGACTAGGTTCAAGCTGGTCTTCTTAGCCGTGCTAAAATCAAATTTTGCAATATTTGATTAATTTAATTTTTTACAAAAATGTCATTGATTGCAAATTTAATGATTAAAATGTTTAACTAATGAGTTCTGTGATGAATATATTTTATGGGAGATGAACGGAAAAATGTGAGATGTGAATTGTATATTTAATTCAGTTTTTAATAAAAAAACGTGTGAATTTCAGATGGGTCCTGGTTGTTTTTAGTATCCTAAATAAGGGCCCAAAATAACGACTTCAAATATTGCTAAAAAATTGCTTTTGATAGAGGTATTCAATATTGCTTTTCAAAAATAATCATTTTAATTTAGATAATGAATAATGGTGGGACTGGAACAACTTTAAATGAAACGTATTTTCTCATGCGATTTTCTGCTGAATTATGGTTCCATGTTGTCCTACGAAAGATTTTTAATTAAACTTCAAATCATCGCCTGTGTTTCTGATAGATAAAACTATTTTTACTGAAGTTGGAAGTTGTGAATGATTTATGAAATTATATTTTGTAATTGCAGTGCTGTAATTCGACGGTTTTTTCAGAAATGTAATAAAATTAAACAATTGACTTAGTAAAAAGATTATTATTATATATTGTCCTCATAATTGCAGGAAATTCTGTAAATCATGTAAAAAGTTCCTATATCATATAAGATGTTTTGTGAAATCGATAAATCAATGTATCCTCTATCATTTTCCTGTGAAAAAAAAAACGATTTACTTCAATTTGCGATGTTAAACTTTTCAAATAAAGTTTATTCATGTATGTCTATTGAAATCAGATTATTTTTACCTACATCGTGGAAAGAATACGACATAATCACTTTTTCTTGTCTGCTGGTATGAAATCGGTGCAAACCTTAAACTTGGTACTATTAATTTTAAATGCGTGAGTATCAAAAAACGCGCCAACTGCCGGCTACACGGTAGGCGCACACAGCCTACCATAGCGAAGATAACCAATCTCACCCGAGGAGCTAAGCGCCCCGGCCTCGGCTCGGTTTTGATCCGCTCGTGTGGAGACCATGCATAAATTGATCAATATACTTGTGATTTTGAGAATGACCCTGACGACTGATCGCTGGGCGAGTGTACACGCATTTGTATTTGCTCGATAGTCTTATTTGTTGCTATAAAGTAAATTAGTGTAATCATTGCACCGAGAAAACCTTGGGGTATCAGAATGATATATGAAGGGTCACAGTACATAACTGGATATCCAACAAAATCAGAATTTTGCAGGAGAGCGAAATAACATTCTGGAAAATCAAAATCACCATTTAAAGATGAAACAAAAGTTTCGTCCCGAGCTGAAGTGTTTCTAAACTGAGGCCAAAAAAGTATGATTAAAAAATATTATCCAGTTCCGAGAAACAGAATGTGGAAGCTTACAATCTCAAAGTGACCGGAATGTAAAATTGAAACAGGCTTTGTTGCGAATCACAATAAAAAGTGGAATTTTCAGTTGACATGAAAAAAAACTTACTCCCGATGTATTGAGTTGCTAAATTGTGAGAAAATGAGTTTGATTAGAAAAAGTTAACCAATTCCGAGTAAATCATTCAAGAAATATAGTTTCAAATCGCAAGGCAAAAAGATTTAAGATTCTAGGATGGAATTTTATTGGTACTTTGGTGCTGAAAAAAGTGGTAAATAGTTTTATTTAAGGGCTTATTCTTTGAAAAAAGAAGTATTTTATTATTTTACTGTATTTAAAAACTTTTATGGAGAGGAAGTTCGTCAGAAAAGGGATTTAAAAAAGGGTAAGAGGTTAAGCAATTAAAGAAAAAAGATGGGAGACAAGTACAGAGTCAGTTATCTGGTTTAGAATCGGCACTCTTTTGATTACTATATTAAAAATGTGCTTTCAAAAAAGGTGAAGTATTGAGCTTCGGCAAATTTTGCCGTATTTAAAGTTTCTAGTCCGGCAAATTTTTTGTGTCAATAAGGAACTTTCTGTTCCGATTATATTTTTTACTACTTTGGTAAAATAGTAGAATATTTCACTAGTTTATCAAAAAATGAGGAATATTAAGTTATAAATACACACAAAGTGTCGTATAATCAAGAACATTACACACTAAAAGCACACTAAAGATTTGCTCATCACTTCACTATCCCTATAATAATACACTTTATCACTAATTTGCGAATATTTTATCTTCAGATTCGAATCACGCATCCTCACGATCACTCTTCTGTGACCAGTCAAACACTCGTATTTTTCAAAAGGGAGACTTGGAAAAGGGGTTCAAGAAGTGACAGATCACTCTTCTGTGAACAGTCACTAAAATGCCGTACTACAAATTTAAAATAGAGCAAAAAATGCCGTACCTGTATACACTACGTTCAAAAAAACGCAACATGCATTTTATTTTTTGAAGAATTTATAACACATCTCTTTTTTTGCAAAAAGCCCATTTTCGGAGAAAATGTTGGTTATATACTTCTGTACTGCAACCCTTCATACATTGTTGGTGATACACTTCTACGAGGCTCCATGAAAAAGCAATAAAAGAAAAAAATAATGTATGAAAATATTATTCAAGTTACCAGCTTCCCCTGTCCCTTTCCGAATTGTTTCAAGTAAAAGAGTCCGTTTTGTTCTTGGATGAAATTGAATTGAATCTCTGTGCCATATATAATTTTTCGTAAACATTTGTGTTTTCTCAGTATATTTTTCGATTTCGTTAAGAAGCAGTTCTTCGGTTACTTGGTCTGGATTTCTTGTAAAACAAAATTGAGGATACAAAAAACACTCAACAACGTCGTCACTTTTTGTATTATACATCTCTGTATTAGCCATTATCGAGTGTCTCACTTTATGTCATAAATATCTTAAAATTTGTCATTTCAGACACATTTTTAACTTCAACAGAGTGTCATTTAATACATTTTAGTTTGCGTTTCTCTTTATATTAAAACAGCAATGAGTGAATCATTATCGGACAGTTTAAATCATGGATGACAGCCATAAGCATGATCCAACACACTCATGGTCTAGCCACGCGCAGGTAATAAAAATTGCAGCCAATTGCTGTGATTCATCACAGCCGCCAGCTGTACATTTATTCAATATGGCAGCATAGCTGGTAGCCTTGCTGATTGGCTGCATAGCGCGCGCTCATTTAAGATCACGAAGGAATAGTAAGGAGTAGTATCCCTGTAAGTGGGGAGTGGGACGAGCGACGTCCAAGAATTCGTTAACGCTTGCTACGAATGGCTGAATTCACACGTAGCAGACATTTAACTCCGGACAGTTATTTGGCCCGACATCTAGTTACTTTTCCTACTTCTGGTAACTAAAAGTTTTTAACGCCAGATTTCAAATGTTTATTAGTTTGTGACAGATCTTATACGAAGAGTACGTAACCTGACTTAACCTCGGGAAAATTTTATGTAGACAATATTGAAAAATAGGAAAGCAATTACGGAGAAATGGACGTACAAAGTACTGATGAAGAAAATATGGACGGAGAAATAAAAAGTGATATATCAGGGGATATTTGTTTCGGAAGTAATTCATCATTATAAAGAACAATCTCTCTCAATCTCAATCAGCAAAAATAAGTTGCTAATGAAATATTGCGAGATCTTTTATCACTTGATAAGAGATTGAGAAAAATTCCTAACTAATTGAGTTATTAACAGTTGTAATATAATATATCTTTAATATAAATTTGGATCTTTGTCTATCTATTTTGCCATCTTCCGCAATAGAGTACTCTCATCATTTTCTATCCCTCAACATTTAGGGATTCCATCGAACAGTTATGGAATTTATTTAAAAAATCAATTTGACGTTCACCACGTACCAGAAATACAACATGAGTTAAAATGAAATTGAGAACGAGATAGACAAAGACGTTGATAGATGTAGCATAGGATCAAATAAAGAAGAGGAGATTGAAAAGGATAGACGAGAATTTAGATAATCAGAGATAGAGAAGAGTTACATTAATAGATACATGATAGGATGAGATAGAGAATGCGGGATGGAAGAAGATATACGTGAATGTAGGTTGAAAAAGAAAAAGATAGACTTTTATAGACAAAGGATACGATGAGATGAATAAGAGGAGACTAAACAAGATAGACGAGAATTTAGATTGACAGAGAGATAGAAAAATATTTACGAGAGTCGATAAAGGATAGAATGAGATAGAGAAGAGGGTATTGAAAAAGATAGACGTAATGTTAGATTGACATTGATAAACGTAGGATAGGATGAGATAATGAAGCGGAAATTGGAGAAAAGATAGACGGGAATTCAGATTGACAGAGAGATAGAAAAATATTGAAGTCGTTGGATAAAGGATAGGATAAGATGAAGAAGAGGGGATTGAAAAACATAGACGTAAATTAAGATTAACGGAGAGTTAGAAAAATATTGACGTACATAGATAAAGGATAGGATGAGATAAACAAGAGGAGATTGCAAAAGATAATTATTTTGATTGACAGAGAGATAGTAAAAGTTTGATAGACGTGAATTTAGATTGGCAGAGAGATGGAAGCATATTGACGTGGATAGATAAAGGATAGGATGAGATAGAGAAGAAAGGATTGAAAATGATAGACGGAAATTTAGATTGACATTGATAAACGTAGGATAGGATGAGATAATGAAGAGGAAATTGGAAAAGATAGACGGGAATTCAGATTGACAGAGAGATAGAAAAATATTGAAGTGGATGGATAAAGGATAGGATAAGATGAAGAAGAGGGGATTGAAAAACATAGACGGTAATTTAGAAAGACAGAGAGATAGTAAAAGATTGACATTGATAAACGTAGGATAGAATGAGATAAAGAAGAGGAGATTGAAAAAGATAGACGGGAATTTAGATTGACATAGAGATAGGAAAATTTTGACGAGGATAGATGAAGGATGGGGTAAGATATAAAAGAGGAGATTAGGAAAGATATATAGGAATTTAGGTTGACAGAGAGAAAGAAAAATATTAACGTGGATAGATAAAGGCTAGGATTGGAAGAGAAGAGGGCATTTAAAAGATAGACGTGAATTCAGACTGAAAAATGGATAGAAAAAGATAGACATTGATAGATTTATGATACAATGATACAGAGATAAACGTAAACTTAGATTGAAAAAGGGATAGAAAAATATTGACGTGGATAGATAAAGGATTGGATGAGATAGAAAAGAGGCGATTGTTAATGATAGACGGAAATTTAGATTGACGTTGATAAACGTAGCATAGGATGAGAAAAAGAAGAGCAGATTGAAAGAGATAGATGACAATTTAGATTGCCAGACAAATAGAAAAGTGTTGACGTGGATACACGAAGGATAGGATGAGATAGAGAAGAGGGGATTGAAAAAGATAGACGGAAATTTAGATTGACAAAGAGATAGAAAAATATTGACGTGGATAGATAAAGGATTGGATGAGATAAAGAAAAGGAGAGTGAGAAAGAAAGACCGGAATTTTGATTGACAGTGAGATATAAAAAGATTGACGTGGATTGATTATTATATTATATAAGATGTTATATGGATAAGTATCATATATGTATAAGTATTATATGTATAAGTATTGAAGTAGATAGACATTAATTTAGATTGAAAAAGGGATAGAATGGGATACATTTTCTCTATCTATCAGCTTCTCCATCAAAATTATACTATTATATTATTAATTACCACACACAGGATATACGAGTATTATATTATCTGAATGAATCTAAGATTCTTTGAATCCTTCGAAACTCGAGTGCCTCAAGATTTAAGAACGTATACATTTTTCGTAGCACATTCCACATTCTATTTCGGAATTCTGAGATTAAGAAAAAAATTATTCTAATACATCAGTTATTATTAAAATATATTTTATAAGTGCTCCTAAAATTGTGTAAACTACTGTTGGAAAATTCAAAATGAAAATGAGTTAAATGTCCGCTACGTGTGAATTCAGCCAATGAAAACTCGTATGCTGCCCCGTGCATCGAGATGTCAAAAGGTAACATATTGAGTGGGTATAACATGTGACTGCGAAAACAGCTCTGCGCATGTGCACGGGGCAGCATACGAGTTTTCATTCGTAGCAAGCATTAACGAATTCTTGGACGTCACTTGTCCTACCTCTGCTCACCACTCCTTACAGTCATGAATATAATGATTATTTGATTTCACTGCTGAAAACGCATTATTCCTTCAGACATCGATGAAAGATTTCAGCAGTGAAATCGAATTATTATCATATCTATGACTGCAAAAGTTTATTTTGCAATGAAAAATGTATTTGTATGCATTTTCTAATTATTATTTATTTCAAACAGTTAATTTGCATATTTCAAACATTTTAAATAAGCGCGCGCTATGCAGCCAATCAGAAACTCAGCGCGACGCATGCGCAGTGCGATTTGGGAGCAAGGGGAGCACACTGATAAATGGTAACCAACATGGCCGCGGAGCTAGTATGCGCGATTTGGACGACAATGGGACGTTCTGTGGCTAGACCATGAGTGGGTTGGATCATGGACATAAGGACATGATCTAAGAGTACATGGTCTGGCCACGCTACGAAAGTGCTGGCTTGCACGAGCAAGCGACCGTTCCATGATCTAAGAATACACGGTCTAGCCACGCGCAATTGAAAAAAAGTTAATCAATAGGAAGAACTCAGCCACAGGCGGCCATCATGGATAAGTTAGCGCGCGAGAATGTAGTATATTTGAAAGGACGTAAATGTCATGAGAGAAGATTTCAAGTAAAAGATAAACTAATTGTACAATTTATTATTCAATAGAATTAGTTTGAGAATAATGTAATAGATAATATAAAATATTAAGAAATACATAGCTTATTATCCTTAACGCAAATGAAATAAAGTACCATTGCCTGAAAAGAAGAAATAAGTTTGTTTTGGTTCTCAGAAGCACAAATAAATAAATGCAAAATATCGATATCATAGTCTGTATTATGATAATATCAGTTTTTAATATCCGTGTATACATGCACGTAAATGCTAAAAAAAACCTCTCATTGTACACAGAGAAAAATATTCACACCTTATATTCGTATGAAATAATGAATTTACAATATATAATAATTAACTAAACATACAAGTTTTGCTATAGTGCTATAGTCTGTATAGCATACAGACCACATAGCTCGAATAATGGTGCAAAACTAAAATCCTACTTGGGAGCTAAAAATGTTGAATACTCATTATTTTTTGAGATGAAGAAGGTCGAAGTGGGCCAATCACGTTGCGTCTTTCAAAGTTAGGCAGTAGTGCTTTAATTAAAAAAAATCCTCAACAGCAACTCAATTCACGCTAAACAGTTTTCTCGTTTACAACAGTGACATTTAAAAACAAGTTTGATGGTTTATTATTTTCCAAATAATTTCAAGTTTCGTCACTGCGAATTTGTTTTCAAAGGTCACTGTTGTGATCGAGAAAACTGTTTAGCGTGAATTGGGTTTCGGTTTCGATTCCTTTGGAATAGAACCGAACGGCTTACGACAAAGCCACCGAACGCGTCCTCGGGTTGCGGATAGAGGGTCTCCGTACCAAGGGTTTCTGCTGAATACGGTTACAATAATTAATAAGCAGTCGCGAACAATTGTCCAGGGATGGTCCTGAAGGAATAACCCCTAAGCGAAGGTGTAAGAACCGTGCCGAAAGCTGCATGGCACCTGGGTGAGGTGTCTTTAACGGTGACTCTGGGATACTGGCAACCTCTCAGAGTATCAGCCTTATCCTTGCACGCGGGGCTCTACAAGGATGGACGAACCCTTTCCCTAGCTACTCGTGGGAACAACAATGAAACCACCAAAATGTTGTAGATGCGGTTCAAAACGTTCGAACGCGCAGAGCATCCGACAATGGATCGGCAAACAATGCCGATTATCCTAGAGTTCGGGGTGCTGAAAATAATTTAGATGGAAACACGACGACGAACCGGCGAAACGCCCACATTGAGTGGACGGATCAACTTGAAAATGACGTGCTAGACTGCTACGATGCCAGCATTATCCCTGTTCGCGGTGGCTTTATGGCGCGTATGCATACTCTGTGGTGCCAGAAACACCCAGAGCTTCAGCACGTTTCGCATCAGTCTTTGCGAAATCAAGCCGACTACCTCCGGAAAAATGGATATGTACGCGGAGCGCTTCCTCAACCGCTGCTTGAGAAAGCTGCAGACGAAGATGAAACGACATTAAGACCAACCGCAGAAAGCAGGCACCTTCTGGAAGATGATCGCAATCTCAGTACAAGGAGGAACATCAACATGCAAGTTCCTCTCAAGCCCCAAAATCTGGCTGAAATGGATGCCTCCCTTCGTGGAGATATCTCGCAAGAGTCCGACCTCTGGACCATCAATTGCTCAGTTTATGGTGCTGCGAGAGCTTTGGCTGATTCAAATCGAAGGCTGAAACCGACGATGGATCAGAAGACCAGAAGACGCTTGTATCAACTGAACAAGAAAATTGGATGGGCAAGACAGAATGCGTCCCGTGTTCAATGTGTGATTGACTACATAACATCTGGTGGACCGTTCACGGAAAGGGTTCGAAAGTAGCCCTCAAGAACTAAGGACCTTGAATCACACACTAAACAAGTCAAAGCTGCTGACAATCAAGCAGCATATTGTTGACAAAATAAGGCTGTTATCTGACGCAAGGAGGAGAATACAGAAGAGGGAGAGATGGATCAGGGAGAATCGACAGTTTCTCGCTGACCCATCACGCCTCTTCAGTGATCCCCCTGTTTTTGTAAAAAATCCACCCAAGCCCAAGGAGGTAGAGACTTTTTGGAGAGAGGTGTACAAGATCCCGAAAACACTAAAGTTGAAAGACGATACTGACAATATCATCCGCTTCAAGGAGTTTTTCGACAGCCTCATAAAATCTGAGAAAGAGTGCCCATCAGTTACTGTCGAAGAGGTGAAAAAAGCACTTAGAGGCACGAAGAACTTTTCCGGTGCTGGACCAGATTGTATCAAAAAATTTTGGTGGAAGAAGTTTACTTCTATACACCAACATTTGGCCCGCATATTCACCTCATATTTGAAGTCGGAGACGCCCATTCCGCAGTGGCTGGTGTTAGAACGCACTATACTCCTACCGAAAAAAGGCAACTTGTCCAAACCAGAGACTTATCATCTGTCTATTGGAAAGCTTGAAGGTACGAGGGTGGTCCGATAAGTACTTAGCCTCACAGCCCCATGGCGCCAATATCGCAAGAGAAATTTACTATCGTGTAGTACATTGTCCTAGATGACTGCTGTCCAAATTTCAGCCGAATCGGACTCGTAGTTTTGTTTTGATCGCGTGTGTAATCTGTCGTGTCCGCAGATTTTAGAAAAATGGAGAAAGAGCAATATCGGCCGACTATTCGATTCTTGTTTTTGGAAGGGAAATCGCGCAGCGAAATCAAAGAGCGCTTGGATGCTGTCTACGGTGACTCTTCTCCTTCGATGGCGACCGTGAAAAATTGGTTCAACGAGTTTCAACGTGGTCGCATGTCGGTTTTTGATGAGCCACACCAAGGTGCCCCGAAAACGGCTACCACGGAGGATAACGTGACAAAAATTCACGATCTCGTATTGGCAGACCGCCGATTAAAGGTGCGCGAGATAGCTGAGAAATTGAGCATCTCAAAAGACCGCGTTGGTCATATCCTCCATGAAATTTTGGGCACGAGAAAGCAGTCGGCGCGATGGGTGCCGCGTTTGCTGACTCCGGACCACAAGCGCAACCGTGAGACCATTTCAGAGCAGTGAGTTTCTGCGTCGTTTCGTGACCGTCAACAAAACATGGATCCACTGGTACACACCAGAGACCATGATTTGGCATCGTGCGACTTCTTTTTGTTTCCAAACTTGAAAAAGTCGCTCGCCGGACAGAAATTTCAGTCGAATGAGGAGGTTATCGCCGCCACAGAGGCCTACTTTGCAGACCTCCAGAAAACGTATTTTTCAGATGGGTTAAAGAAGTTGGAGCATCGCTGGGTCAAGTTTATCGAGCTAAGAGGAGACTAAGTTGAAAAATAAATCGCCACTTTTCCAAAATTTTCGTTTTTCTTTTGTAGGCTAAGTACTTATCGGACCGCCCTCGTACATCCACACATAGTGAGATGCATAGAAAAATTGATGCCTCTTGTGAAAACTAGATTTACCATCTCATCTAGGAATTATCGTCTCACGACGAACAACGTCACCTTCCAGAGGGGCGTCTTTCAAGGGGATAGTATGAGCCCTTTGCTTTTTTGCATCACACTTCTGCCTCTATCTCTCGCACTACGAAATTCTCCTGGATACCTCTGTGGCGACACTAATCAGCGTGAGCATAAGGTCACTCATGTATTTTATATTGATGACCTGAAGATCTATGCCGCTGGTAAAAGCAAACTTCAAACTGCTATAAACATCGTCAAGAACTACACAGGAGAGATTGGGATGGACTTTGGTTTAGGCAAGTGTGCCAAAATTCATTTGAAGAAAGGAAAGATTACTGGCGTTCCCAAGGACCCTGAGCTTGTGGATATGAGTGTTATTATACATCTTAACACTGGAGAGACCTATACATACATGGGCGTGCCTCAAAGCCGCATTCAGGACGTAACATCAGTGAAGGAGTCTCTCCGAAGCAGATACAAGCATCTTCTTCGACAGATTTGGTCTTCCAATCTGTCGGCGTTGAACAAGGTATCTGCGACTAACATGCTTGCCGTCCCGGTTCTACTCTACTCGTTTGGGGTGGTTCAATGGACGAAGAACGAGCTTGAGGCCCTTGATGTCACCACGCGTAAGATCATGCATATGCATAAAAGCTTGCATATCAATTCGTCAGTTCCGCGATTATACATTTCACGCCGTCAAGGGGGACGCGGACTTCTGAATCTCCAGTGTCTTCATAACCGAATTGTTTTAAGCACAGCTTACATCGTTGCGAATGGCAGAGATCCTCTCCTAAAGATGGTCAGAAACCACGAGATGATTGGCGAAGGAGCGTTCCTTTACAAAGCCGCGGAGCAAGCTGCAGAGACCCTTGACCTGAATTTTAACATCAGAAGTCAGGAAAGTGCATTACTCCATCTAGATGCTTCACGTCTAAAAGCCGAAGTAAAGAAAGCAGAGGTTGGAAAATTTCACCAAGAGCTACTCGACAAGCAAATGCACGGAAACTTTCACAGAAATGTAGAAAAACAGTCCTTGTCGAAGGAGCAAACTTTTGCTTTCCTCAAATCATCAGGGCTCAATTCAGGTACAGAGGGCTTTATTTTCGCATG
>CAKNXH010000884.1:181749-210480 GCA_932178445.1 Andricus quercusramuli
AAGATAATAACTTTTCACGATTGACAGGGGAAAAAAATTGTTTAAACAAATACTAATTGTTTAAACAATTTAAAATAATTTAAAATATACTTTAAAACTCTTCACTTATCGATTTAAAATAATTCATGTTAAACACTTTTTTTTAAATACCGTCTTTAGCATGAGTTTGTTAGAAAGCTGCTATTTTGCATTTTTTGTGGCATTTTCCGGGCACAATTAAAGGGGTTCAAGTGTGTCAAAATTAAAAGCTATTGGATGGAAATTATTTCTTAAATACGCCTCAAGAGGTGACAATACTTTAATTGACAAAAAATGTACAACAAGTACTTCTTTTTCCCATTTTTTCGAAAATCGAGCTTTTCCCATTTAAAACCCCATGTTAATTTCAAAAGCCCTGGGGCACGGTTTAACGTTAAAAAAAATTATGGAATTTTTTTTCCGGAAAACGAACAAAATGGGGGGGGGGGGGGGGTTATCACCAAAAATCGAAAGTCGAATTTTTGGACCACCCTATTCTGTACCCATCTCGCAAGTGCCTTGGCATATTTTTGGAACGCGGGTATGGCTTCAAGGTTGCGAACCAGTGATAGTTTCGCACCTTCGAGAGCACCTATCACAAGGACAATTACTCGCACCGAATATTTTGGGTACAGTCGTTGCAGCTCTCTTTTAAGGTCTTGATACCTCTTCTCTTTTTCTTCCTCCTTTGCAGTGATGTTGTATTCGGACGGAGTCGAGAATCCGATCACGAATATAATTTGTTTCTCGAAGTCTTGGAGAACAATGTCAGGCCACGAGTGCGCAACGGAGACTGCTGCCCGAAAATCGTAGTTCCAGAAAATTTGGCACTTCTCGTTTCGGACAATTGGCTCTATGTCCTTTGGAGCGTTCGGTAGGGCAGGGTCGCGACCAACACCGTGAGAGCGACAAAGATGGTAATAAAGTACTCTTAGGGCCGCATTATGTATATAGATATAGGTTGTTCCTGCGTGGGTCGGACACCCCGATGTGTTCTAGGTACTCAGCGTGTGCATGGCACGCTCTGCATCTATCACTGGGAACTTCTTGACATTAAATGCGGTCACAAAAGTTTGCTCCTTCGACAGGGACTGTTTTTCTACATTTCTGTGAAAGTTTCTGTGCATATGCTTGTCGAGTAGCTCTTGGTGAATTTTTCCAAACTCTGCTTCCTTTACTACTAGATGGAGTAATGCACTTTCCTCACTTCTGATGTTAAAATACAGGCCAAGGGTCTCGGCCGCTCACTCCGCGGCTTTGTGAAGGGACGCTCCTTCGCCATTCAGCTCGTGGTTCCTGACCATCTTTAGGAGAGGATCTCTGCCATTCGCAACGATGTAAGCTGTACTTAAAACAATTCGGTTATGAAGACACTGGAGATTCCGAAGTCCGCATCCGCCTTGACGGCGTGAAATGTATAATCGCGGAACTGACAAATTGATATGCAAGCTTTTATGCATATGCATGATCTTACGTGTGGTAACATCAAGGGCCTTCCCTGCTAAAAATGTCGGATTTTGAAATTGGTCCGAATTTATCCGAAATCAATCGGATCCATGATTTTTTTCCCAATTATGTCCGATCTAATCCGAAAACTGAGCGAAAACAGTCAGAAATTTATCTGATTATGTCCGGAGTCTGTCCGTACCATAAATTTCGACTCTGGAAAGAGTCCGATTTGATCCGAAATCAGTCCGGAATTCAAAAACTGAAATTATTTTCGTTATACTAAAAATGGAAAATAGTCCGGTCTAATCCGAAATTTATCCGAACGTAAACTTTCACTCCCGAAAGAGTCCGACTTGATCCGAAATTAGTCTGGAACTCAGTACCTGAAATTATTTCTGTTAAAGAAACCGGAAAATTGTCTGATTAAATCCGAAATCTGCCCGGTCTCAAACATCAACTCAGAAAATAGTCCGATTCTATCCGAAATTAATCCGCAGGTTTTAGTTGTCATTCGGTGAAATTGAAGTGAAAACGGAAAATCGTCCGCTTAAATCCGAAATTCTTCCGGTCAAAAACATACACTCCGGAAGCAGTCCGATTCTCTCCGAAATTAATCCGCAGGTTTTAGTTGATATTCGGTGAAATTGAAGTGAAAACGGAAAATCATCCTCTTAAATCCGATATTCGTCTAGTCCAAAACATCGACTCCGGAAACAGTCCGATTCTATTCAAAATTAATCCGCTGGCTTAAATTATAATTTTGTGACATTCAAGTGAAAACGGAAAATACTACTGCATAGTAGGGCGTATCGAAAAAAATTAAATATTTTGCTTTCGTTTTTGGGTAGGACGTCAGAAAAAAACCCACAAAAGCGATAATGAAACTTCGAAAACAAACAAAAATAATAAGAATTCCGATAAAGACGTGAATAGTAACACGGAAAATGATGAGAAAGCTAATGAGCTTTTGAACAAGGATGAGGATAACTATGTGGTTCCGATAGAAAATGAATTTGTTCATGAAAGTGAATCTATAGCTCTCTTGGAAAGAAGAAGCAGTTGATGGAAATGATGAAAGATTTGATGACGATGTGGAAGAAGGAGCAGCTGATCGGAATGTTGATAGAATTAAAGATGATGTGCAAAAAGGAGCTTTTGAGAATGATGATGGAATTGATGATGATGTGGAAGGAACAGTTGATGGGAATGATGATGGAATTGACGATGATGTGGAAGAAGGATCAGTGGACGGGAATGATAATAATTGATTCAAATAGTTTTTGTTTTACTGTTGTCTAAACTGTATGCTATTATTGTACGTAATATTTCACTATTCAACATACTTCGTTGGAAAGCGTTCTTATTCCTTTCCTAAAAGTGCATTTAAAATGTTATAAAAAATGACTTCTCGTACAACTTTTTATCATCCTGAACAAGCACAATCCGGATTGATCGCGTCCTTCAGACCGTACAAAACACGTACTCGACCGGACACAATCCGGATTTATCGCATCAGGCAGACCGTACAAAGAACGGACTTGACCGGACACAATTCTGGTCGTTTCTCACAAGCGCTGAAAATTTTCTTGGTTAGTATATAAAGACCGTTTCGACCGATATACTTAGCGTGCGATATTCTGCGTTAGTGAAGTGCGTTATATGTAGTAGTGTTAAGTTAAGCTATAGAAATAGGTTTGTGAGCGTCAAATAAATGAAGAATGCATTTCTCGAATGTAAACTGCTTATATAACCTTGTTATTTAATATTTATTCGGTCCGTCAGACCGCACAGAAAACGGACATGATCGGATACAATCCGGATTGATCCAATCTGTCAGACCGTACAACTTTCGGATTCTACAGGACAATATACAGATTTATTATTTTTTTGGTTCTACTTCATTCGGAAAATGTGTAAATACACCGGGATAGAATCCGGAGGACAAAAACAGGACCACGTAACGGACAATTTCGTAAAAATTTCCGAATCCGGAATTTGTCCGAAATTTGTCAGGAATTTTTAGCAGGGTTAAGCTCATTCTTCGTCCATTGAACCACCCCAAACGAGTAGAGTAGAACCGGGACGGCAAGCATGTTAGTCGCAGATACCTTGTTCAACGCCGACAGATTGGAAGACCAAATCTGTCGAAGAAAATGCTTGTATCTGCTTCGGAGAGACTCCTTCACTGATGCTACGTCCTGAATGCGGCTTGGAGGCACGCCCAGGTATGTATAGGTCTCTCTAGTATTACGATGTCTAATAACACTTGTATCCACAAGTTCAGGGTCCTTGGGAACGCCATTAATCTTTCCTTTCTTCAGATGAATTTTGGCACACTTGTCCAAACCAAAATCCACCCCAATCTCTCCTGTGTAGTTCTTGACGATATTTATAGCAGTTTGAAGTTTACTTTTACCAGATGCATAGATCTTCAGGTCATCCATATAAAATACATGAGTGACCTTCTGCTCGCGCTGATTAGTGTCGCCACAGAGGTATCTAGGAGAATTTCGTAGTGCGAGAGATAGAGGCAGAAGTGTGATGCAAAAAAGCAAAGGGCTCATGGTATCACCTTGAAAGACGCCCCTCTGGAAGGTGACGTTGTTCGTTGTCAGACGATAATTTCTAGATGAGATAGTAAATCTAATTTTCCAAATATGCATCAATCTCTCTATGCATCTCACTATGTGTGGATGTACCCAGATAACAATTGTGCGGCGCAGATCAGCCGCAGATTGTGATTATAAGGTTTTGCGTGCAATAACGCACTCATCTCGCCAGGATGGACTGTCGGGCACACATCTGCGAGCGCTATGAGTCGCATTTGGCCAACGCACTCTGCATCACACAATTCCGTGAGAATGCGACGCAGAGTCTGCAGTCACTATGAGGGCGGAATTCTTTCTAATAACATTTAATTTTCCTATAGTTATTACTTATAAAATTAAATGCTATTAGAACGTTATATAAACCATTTTCAAAACAATACGGACATTTTTTTAATAACTTTTGTTTTCATTTTGTGGATTTTTGGAAATGTTTAAAAACTTTTGGGATTTTTTTGAAACTTTTGAAATGTTTAAAAATTGAAAGCTTTAACTTCCGTTCATTTTCCCGAAATGTACAAAAATATAAAGTATCCAAAAATTTACCGGTAAATTTACCGGTATTTATACACAACCTTGTTGAAAATGATTTATCTCCTCCATGTTTCCAGGCCATACTGAATGTATTGAATATTATGAAAATAGATTAATGAAGTTCGTCGAGTCAATATCAATCATACAAAAAATGCATTAGTCTACTCAAATAAAGATTTCTTTGAAAATTTCAGTTTTTTAAAATTCGCGGGAACCATTTCTCGAGGAATGCCCGCGCATGCCGGCTAATGTGCCAATTTGCGAATTTCATCGAGCTCGCAAGTCGCGTTGTTTTCGCGATCGTCCAATTTCTTAATAATTATAAAATTGGGTTATGTTTTGTGCCGTGATCTTTTTTCTAACTTCCATTACATCGAAAGATTTCACTATTCCAAAAAAATCTTGGAATTGCGTTTTTTCCCCTTGAAATCGTAATTCAGGACGTATGGTTCGCCGGTACATGTGCACTCATGCATGTACATGTATATTTGTCGCAGATATGCTTTGGATCTGCAAGCGATATGCGTAACAGATCTGCTAGCGATATGCGTAGCTGATTATGCGTCAGATTCTGCTAGACATATGCCAGGCAATATATGACGCATATGTCTCATCAGGTGAGAGCACAATCTGCGCGTCGATCCGAAAATCTGCGTGCACATACGCCATCAGTGTGCCAACAGAATCCAGTAAAAAGAAACTAATTGGGACGAATTTAGAAAAATTCGCCAGGATCCCCCGTGAATCATGCTTTGCGACAATCTCGAATTGGAAATGGTGGTGAATTCGTGTAAATTCGTGAAAAGTAGTTAAGTCTTCAAATATCCTATTCGCCCGAATTAAGCGAAAAATTTTCAGGGGATCTAATTCATTTGAATGCGTCAGCACGAATTATTTTCAGTGACCTCCAATTCATTTTAAATCGCGAGATTGTAAGTCAAGTCCCAGTTCGCCAGAATTCGCCAGCGCGAATTCAGTTAAAGACTGACCTATTCAATCGCATTCGTAAGCTATAACCAACGCGCTGGGCATAAAGGATCCGTTTCAAATAAATTTCAATGAGTCCCGTAGCTCAGTGGTCACGCTCTGGACTTTATAAACTTGAGATCGCTGGTTCGAGTATCAAGGCATGCAATTTTTTATATTTTTTTTCGAAATTACCTCGACCACAAATTAAGGCGAATTGACACGCATTCAATTCGCTCTGGCCCAATTCGTTTCAACAAATCAGAAAGCGGAATTCGGGCAAATTTAAACATGTTAATTCACAGCAATCCTCCTGAATTAGTTTTTTTCTACTGGGAATGTTATCTGGGTACCAGATAACTTGATACTTGAAGGTACCTTCTAGCTTTCCAACAGACAGATGATATATCTATGAGAGGATGAATCGAAAGCTTTCCGGTAGTCAATCCAGGCTATTGGCAGGACGCGCTGATGGGCTGCAGCGTCTTTGCAGACACACCTGTCAATTAGCAGGTTCTCTCGACAGCCTGCTACACCTTTTTTCGAGCCACGTTGTTCGTACATCTCTCGCCATACAGGCTCAATTCGTCGAACAATCCTGTTGTTTAGGACACCTGTAAAGATCTTATACAGTGTGTTCAAATAAGTTATTGGCCTGTAATTCTCTGTTTTTGACAAGTTGCCTTTTTTCGCCAGGAGTATAGTGCGTCCTAACACCAGCCACTGCGGAATGGGCGTTTCCGACTTTAAATATGAGGTGAATATGCGGGCCAAATGTTGGTGTATAAAAGTAAACTTCTTCCAACAAAACTTCTTGATACAATCTGGTCCAGCAGCGGAAAAGTTCTTCGTGCCTCTAGGTGCTTTTTTCACCTCTTCGGCAGTGACTGATGTACATTCCTCATTAGATTTTATGAGGTTGTCGCAAAACTTCCTGAAGTGGATGATATTGTCAGTATCTTCTTCCAACTCTAGTGTTTTCGGGATCTTGTACACCTCTCTCCAAACAGTCTCTACCTCCTCGGGCTTGGGTGAATTTTTTACAGAAACAGGGAGATCGCTGAAGAGGCGCGATGGGTCAGCGAGAAACGGTTGATTCTCCCTGATCCATCTCTCCCTCTTCTGTATTCTCCTCCTTGCGTCAGATAACAGCCGTATTTTTTCAACAATATGCTGCTTGATTGTCAGCAGCTTTGACTTTGTGTGTGATTCAAGATCCTTAGTTCTTGAGCGAACTTTCGAACCCTTTCCGTGAACGGTCTACCACACGGAGAGAAAAATGTAGGCATTAGCGCGTGAACATTTGTCACGCATTAATTCTAAAAGTGCGAGCAAGATTTCCAAGAGCCTCCACGGACTTTCTCGGTGAGTCTCCTTGCGAACGTTTAGTGGTGCGAACGTGTCAACAGGCAGACGGCGTGGTCTAAAAGCAAATCGCAAGGAGAATCACCGAGAAAGTCCGTGGAAGCTCTTGGAAATAAAACAAGAGACGCCTGCGATATGCGCCTGTTGAATAGTCCATGCGTTAGCGCCTTGAACTCTCTTGCGCTAAACTCCGGATTTTTTTCTCCGTGCAGATGTTATGTAGTCAATCACACATTGAACACGAGACGGATTCTGTCTTGCCCATCCAATTTTCTTGTTCAGTTGATGCAAGCGTCTTCTGGTCTTTTGATCCATCGTCGGTTTCAGCCTTCGATTTGGATCGGCCAAAGCTCTCGCAGCACCATAAACTGAGCAATTGATGGTCCAGAGGTCGGACTCTTGCGAGATATCTCCACGAAGGGAGGCATCCATTTCAGCCAGATTTTGGGGCTTAAGAGGAACTTGCATGTTGATGTTCCTCCTTGTACTGAGATTGCGATCATCTTCCAGAAGGTGCCTGCTTTCTGCGGTTGGTCTTAATGTCGTTTCATCTTCGTCTGCAGCTTTCTCAAGCAGCGGTTGAGGAAGCGCTCCGCGTATATATCCATTTTCCGGAGGTAGTCGGCTTGATTTCGCGAAGACTGATGCGAAACGTGCTGAAGCTCTGGGTGTTTCTGGCACCACAGAGTGTGCATACGCGCCATAAAGCCTCCGCGAACAGGGATAATGCTGGCATCGTAGCAGTCTAGCACGTCATTTTCAAGTTGATCCGTCCACTCAACGTGGACGTTTCGCCGGTTCGTCGTCGTGTTTCCATCTAAATTATTTTCAGCAATCCGAACTCTAGGATAATCGGCATTGTTTTCCGACCCATTGTCGGGCGCTCTGCACTTTCGATCGTTTTGAACCGCATCTACAACATTTTGGTGCTTTTGTGGTTTCATTGATGTTCCCACGAGCAGCTAGGGAAAGGGTTCGTCCATCCGTGTAGAGCCCCGCGTGCAAGGATAAGGCTGGTACTCTGAGAGGTCGCCCGGTATCTCAGGTCATCGTTTGAGACACCTCACCCAGGTGTCATTCAGCTTTCGGCACGGTTGTTACGCCTTCGCTTAGGGGTTATTCCTTCGGGACCATCCCTGGACAATTGTCCGCGACTGCTTATTAATTATTGTAACCATATTCAGCAGAAGCCCTTGGTACAGGGACCCTCTATCCACAACCCGAGGACGCGTTCGGTAATAAAAACTTTTTATTTTCGAGAGCAAAAAGTGATTTCGAAAACATTTTTATACGTTTTATAAGTCCTGTTTTAGCAGTTTCATAAGTTTTTAAAATTATATGAGCTTATGATACGAAATTCTGAGTTGTAATTTCATGAAGGATATTTCGAATATTTTGGACGATTTTTTGACTTTCCTCTTACGAAAAAGTATGATAGGAAAATCATTATAGACCTACGATGATTTCCCTATAATTTTTCGCGATTATAGGAATAATTATAGGAAAAATGATAGAAATAGTTATCGAAAAAAGTATAGGAAAATAATTAGAGACATGAGTAATTTTAAAATATTGAAAAAATTAACGCCAAAAAGAGAATAAAGTATAAATGATTAATGTATTCTGAGCAATTCACGCAAAAGTACATGAAGAATTGACATATTGAAAGAAGTTTTGTCAATTTATCATGAAATACTGTATAAGTATTTCAAAATAAATCATTAATTTATACTTCTACATTTTGAACTAATTATATCAATATTTTTTCAATACTATTCATTCCTGCAATTATTTTTCTATAATTTTCCCTATAATAGCGAAAGAATTATAGGAAATTCATTATATGAAAATCATCATAGGCCTATAATGATTTTCCGATCATTCTTAAGGGTTCTGCTATTTTAGGTTAATACTATATTAATTGTGTGAGTATTACAATGTTTGCGAATACTTCACGATAAGAAGAGAATAATTGTTGGTTGAAAATTAATCTTTTTAGTTGAAAATTCAACTAGTTTACTTAAAGATTCACTATTCTACTAGAAAATTCATCTTTTTGGTTTAAAATTTGAGGATTTATCATTCCACTTCTTCCAATCTCTAGCAATCTTTGCGAAATATTTAAATTATTTTAAAAATGCCCAATAATATTCGTGAAATTATTGAAATCTTTGGTAAATCATTAAAATCTTTGTGCACTCTTTCTGAATTATATGGGAAATTTTTTGAAATAATTGTAATCTCTGTGAAATCTTTTAAATCTATACAAAATCTTTGCCAAAAATTTGTGAAATTTGTTCAATAGTTGGGAAATCATTGAAATCGTTCTGAAATCTTCAGCAATCTTTGCGAAATATTTGAAATATTTTCAAAATATCCAACAATATTGATGAAATTATTGAAATCTACGTGAAATATTTTAAATCTATACAAAATCTTTGCCAAAAATTTGTGAAATTTGTTTAATCGTTGGGAAAACATTGAAATGATTGAAATCTTTTTGAAATCTCTAGCAATCTTTGCGAAAAATTTTAAATAATTAAAAAATATCCAATAATAATTGTGAAATAACTAAAATCTTTGTTAAATCATTTAAATCATTGTGCACTGTTTTTAAAATATATGGAAAATTTTTCAAATCATTGGCAATCTCTGCGAAATATTCAACACACTTGAGAAATATTTAGTAATATTTGAGAAATTTATGAAATCTTGGGTAAATCATTGAAGTCATCATCGAAATGTGTGCTAAATATTTAAAATATTTGAAATCTTTTCAAAATCTTTGGGAAATTATTAAAACCTTTGTGAAATCTTTACAATCTACTTAAAGTCCATACGAAAATTTGGAAATCTTCGTGAGATCTTTCTAAAACCTTTGAAAATCTTTGTGAAATCTTTGAAAAATGATTGAAATCTTTGGCAATATGAATTTTTCACCTGTCATTATTATTTATTATTTAGGATTTGTGTACCCCTGCCCCCACTTAGAAAAAAAGTTTCAGCCGCTTCCGTGAATGCTGTGGATATTTTTCTTCGGATACCGTACGATATGGATAAAATATGAAAGTCTGTCATAGTAGAAATTTTATAATACATTTCTTTCTCGAATGTATATACAATTAACTCACCGTTTTTTTGGGTTTATCTTTTTATTTCTGCACACTTTCTGCCACTCTTGAATATTATACTCCTCCTTCGGAAAGTGGAATAAACTAATCTCTGGGTTATTTTTATCGGATTGATTGACACAACCGTCAACTGCACACATGCATGGCATTTTCATTTATGAGAATATGCAATGAAATGTCTACTTTTGGAGTAAATGATTTTTTGACTATTTGTAACTGTGCCACTTATACATTATTTACAATCGATAATCAGAGATATAATCCATGGAAATAAATATGTAAAAAAATTAGACATATATACGTGCCAATCTGGAAATTGACTTAGTAGGTTATGTTTACAATCACAGCTACTTCGTACAATTATTAAAGTACACTCACCAATATGTATAATACAACTTTATAATATACGAAAATATTTATCCTTGCCGGATGGCCACGTTATATTCACTTTCAAACTTGTATTTTCGATAAGAATTCCACTCCACTTCACACAAAGTTGATCTTGACACGTTGCACTTGCACCAACGGATAGCGTCAGCAGTGTCCGCTTCTTCCACGCCATTTGAAAATTGAGAATTTTCGCAGGTATTGACATTTATTTACAATATAGCCATGATTCATGATTTCAAATTTGTTGAGTGAAGACCTAGACGCTAACGCGCTACCGGTTGCTATGGTAACAAAATGACGGCCTGTGGCAGAGCGCGCGACTGGGGACGAAACTGGGAGAGCTTAAGGCTAGACCGTGTATTCTTATAGCGAATTCGGTTATCCTGCACCGGTGCACGCCAGAGCACTCCGACCTGCACCGCAGCAGATTTCGAATGTTCGATTTGACAACACTGTACCGGCGCGGTGCGTTTCAAGTGTTCGGTTTGACAAGACTACACCAGGGCAGAGTAATTTTCAAATCCGTGTTACCTGCTCTGCTCCAGGGTAATGCATGCAGCGTATTCGAGATAGAAATTCTACTCTAGTCGAAATACCCTACTGACTCCAACGGTTTGACATATTTTCGCGAATTCATGGTCGTTCTCTAGGTATTATTAATTAAACTTTCTCTTACAAATCATGTTGTATCTCCTAAAATTATCGACATTGTAACAAAATTGTTTTTGAAGCTATCAGAATAAAATTTTCTTACACATTTTTGTCTGAGACCCATAGTTTATGTAAAACAAAACACAAAAATGTTTTGCAACAAATTTTTTTTAAACCCAGATTGTAGTCGACAATTATTAGAATTTCCCCATCTTTTTTCATTTTTGGAATGTTAAAGGACCCGTAGAATGAAAAAGTTTGTGCTTTTCATTTAAAATAAAAAATAGTTGAATTGGATAAAAAATACGAATTTTCATCAAAATACTGGATTCCTTGTAAAAGAAAAACTTTCGGTTAACAAAGAAAAAAAGTATCATCGAATTTTCAACCATGAAGGTTAATTTTGTACTATACAAAACGAGCTTTCGAATTGCCTCTACAAACAGTTGAATTTTCAACCTACAAATATGAATTTTCAACAGAAAGATGGTTTTCAACAGAATGGTTAAATTTTTAAATACAAAAATTAATATTCACAAAAAAGGCTATTCATTAAAACTACAAAATAACAATTTTTGAAAAAATAGTTCAATCTGCAACCAAAAGAGATGAACTTTCCACCAAAGAGAACCATTTTTACGAAAACATGTAATTAGTACCAAAAAAGGCGATTTTTCTGCAAAATACATAAATTCGTAATCGAGTTGTTTAATTTTCAGCCAGAGATAAATTTTTAAGAAAGCAGTTCAAATTTAAACCAAGAAGTTGAATGACCAGCCTAAGCAGATGAATCTTCCAGAAAAAATACAATAGTTTATATTTGAACCAAAAAATATTTTTATTTTAAATAAAATGCTGATGAATTTGATACAAAAATATAAATTTTCAGAAAAATAGTTGAATCCTCAACCAAAGCAGATTAATTCTCAACAAAACACTTTCATTTTTCACCAATAAATTTATTTACGATTTGAAAGCAAATTGCATTAATTTTGAACCAAACAAATGAATGTTAAGCTTCAACATGAGTTTGTAATAAAAAAGTATATTTTCAAGCTAAGAGTTTCAGTTTCAACTAATATTACAAATCTTCAGCGAAAAAAATTAATTTTCAATAAAGTAGTTCGACTCTCAAACAAGAAGTTGAATTGTCAACCCAAAAAGCTGAATTTTTAATAAAAAATATAGTACTTGATATTTAAGCCAAAAAATGTTTTGATTGAAAAAAACACAATCGAATGTAACCAAAAAAGTTGCATTATCGACAAAATAGTTTAATCCTTAACGAAATAGATTAATTTTCAACCAAACAGTTCAACTTTCAACTATTTGTTTCAACTGAATTTTCAACCAAAAAAATTAATTTTTGATGAAGTAGTAACACAGCATACAACAATCTATTTGAAAATTTCATTTCGAAAATTCACAATCATCTACTAGGATAAATTTTCTGGATCCGCCCTTGACCAGAGTGGAGCGTTCGATTCGCGGCAATGCTCCCGCGCGGTTCGTTTCAGGTATTCGGTTTGACAATACTTTTACCTGCTTTGCACCTGGATAGTGCATGCTGCGTATTCGATATACAAACTCTACTCTAGTCGAAAGTGAAACCGTATTCGAGTATACGCTCTGTTCTGCTCTACGCTGCGATAGGGCAATTAAATTTGCACCGACCCTTTCGACGGTGCAACTCTGGAAATTGAAGCCGCGTGAAATGGAAAAACGAGATTCAAAGAGGTTCAAAATGATATTTAGAACGCAATTATGTACCGATTTTACATTTATTTTTTATAAAAATATAGGACTTAATTTTTCAGAAAATTGTGAAATAGATTTTTTATGTTTTTGTTCATTCATTTTTATATTCATGCAAACAGTGAAGAAATTATGGACTGTTTCAATTTTATTTTTTATCTATCAGGAAAAACTTTTCCTATTCAATGCAGAAGTATAGGAAAGAAAAAAAATTGTTAACTTGTAAAGCTAATTGTTAGATACAAATTGTATCAACAAATAATCGACATTAGGGGTCATTGTGCTCTGAAGTACCTTGCTTTCATCGTTAGAATGATGAATGGTCATTAAAATTGACGGCTTAATGTTTTCACTAATTATATAAACAAATTATATAAACAAATCTACATTGCAGACATTTATGGGCAGAAAAAAATGGTTTTTCTTCTAGCCTCGCTGCAATTATATCAACGATTATGTTTTCTGGAAAAATGTTACCATCCGTCAATATCTGTTTATTTTATAGACAAATTATATAAAGAAATGCGGGACTTCCGGTTGAGATCGCGAGCAGATAGCACGCGCGCGTGATCGGGCGACAAGTAAATGGAATTTTGTCGGGTTTTTTCAAAACGTGCGGTCTAGAGTGCATTGGAATTGGATTAAGTGGATGTGATTATATGGGGGTAGTAACTAGATTCATGGGGGACAAAAAGGCGATTACTGGCCAATAAGCATAAACTTGGTGGGACAAAAGTCTTCGTTGACGACGACATGACATGCAGAGAGCAGGAGATTCAGGACTGGATAAGAAGCAAGGTGGGGGCAGCAAGAAGGGATGGAGGAAAAGCTAGTGCGAGTTATATGAGTTGGACAATTAATGACAGCATTTTCACATGGATCGAAGAAGAAGGCAGAGTGGAGAAGAAGCCCTTTCGTGCAAGAAGAGGGGGGAAAGACGGTGAGTGGGGATATTAAAGGTGTTGTGTGTAATATTGCTGGGGGTAGAAAGGTTAAAGGAGTGTGGAGTTTCTTAAAATCCTTCGACATAGTGGTAGTGCAAGAGACATGGGTTGAGAAGGAAAAAGAGGGTGTTTTTTTAGACTCCCTTGACAAGGATTTTATGTGGATGACCAAAGCTGCGGTTAGAAAGAAAAAGAAGGGTAGAGCAATGGGGGGTCAGCTTATCGGAGTGCGTAAGAATGTGTGTGGGAATGTAAAAATGGTTGAGTGGGAGTTTGGAATTGTGATTAGCGCAGATAGACTAGGCAAATGGGGAAGTAAAGTGAATATTGTATCTATTTAAAATAATGTAGGGGTTTCAGGAGTAATGGAAAAAATAAGCGGAGTTGTAGAAAATATACAGGAGAAAGGAGAGAGAGTAATTATTTTGGGGGACTGGAATGCGAGGATAGGAGAGGAGATAGGTGGTGGCGAAATGGACACAGATTTAGTGACTAATTATCATAAAATTAGGGAATCCGAAGACAAAACTGTAAACACGGAAGGAATCAAATTGTTAAAATTTTGTGAGGAAATGGGGCTAATGATTATGAATGGAAGGATTGGTAATGATTGCAAAGGGAAGTGGACGCATCTCGGGGAGGATGGGGGTTCGGTTATCGACTACATAATTGAGTCTGAAGAAATCGGAGATTCGGATATAAAGGATATTGAGGTGGTAACGAGAATGGAATCAGATCATTTTCCAGTGACCTTTAAGATAACTGGGAAGGGGAAAGCTGGGAAAGGAGCTAGAGAGGATGAGAGAAAGAAAAGAGAACATGAAGAGGGACCAGAAATAGAAGGAGAGCAAGTAGCTTATAGATTAGTGTGGGATGAAAGTAAGAGCAAGGAATATAGGGAGAACATGGAACACATCGGGAAGGAAATGGTAACGGAAAGCGAAGGGGAGTGGGAAAATATGTGGGAGAGACTAATCGAGAAAATAAAAAAAGTAGCAGAAAGGGTAGGCATGACTAGAAAGCAGAAGACAAAAAGAACAGAAGGGGAAAGGGAGTTAAAAGGAAGAGATGAGGAGGAAAAGAAAATGATGAAAAATACTTTTAACCAGTTAAAAAAATATTTGAAGACAAAAGGAAATAGGGAACATGAGGACTACGAAGCGAGTAGGAGGAAACTAAAAGAATACCGCAAAGAAAGAAATAAGCGGGAAAGAAAAAAGAAATGGCAGAAGCTGAAGAATAGTGAAAATATGGGAGATTTTTGGGGGGCAATAGGGGAGTTTAGACCAAAACGGAGATTTAAAGGGAATGGAATTAAAAAGGCTCAGTGGAAGAAGCATTTTATGAAGCTCCTGGAAGGCCAGGATATTAAATCAGAAAATACAGAAAATCATAAGGGAATAGAGGAAAGGGAACGAACAGACATGGTACATGAGGAAGCAGAGGGATCGCAGGAAAAGGGAGAAAAACAGGTAGAAGGAGGGAAAGAAAAGATAAGTGGGGAGGGAGGCGATTTAGACTTGGAAATAAATAGGGAAATCTCGTTTGACGAAGTAGCGAAAGTAGTAGACAAATTAAAGAAAGAAAAAGCAGCAGGTGAAGACGGCATCGCCATAGAATTCATAAAATGGCTACCGAAAGTTTGGGCTTTAAAGGTACACAGGATACTGAACGGGTTCTGGATGGAAGGGAAATTGGCTCGAGGCTGGGAAAAAGCGCAGATATTTCCCATACATAAAGGGGGCGATGAAAATGAAACGGGAAATTACAGAGGAGTGGCACTCCTGGATGCCGGGTGCAAAATCCTAACAGCCATCTTAGATGAGAGACTGAGAGGTTGGCTAGAAAGGGAAGTATGAAGAAAGCCAGGCAGGTTTTAGGAGGAAAAGGTCTACTCGGGATCATGTGTGAGTTCTTAATTCGCTGATTAACAACAAACTCAAGGCGAAGGGTGGTAAACTGTATACGGCGTTTGTAGATCTCCAGAAGGCATTTGATACAGTCGATAGAGGGATACTAGTAGAAAAATTAAAGAAAATAGGGATGAAAGGTAGAATGTTAGATATGATAAGAAAGATATACAGCAGAACATTAAATGAGGTTATTACGAGTGAAGGGAATACGAACTCGTTCTCTACAAACAGGGGCGTCAGGCAAGGGTGTCCACTCAGTCCGACTTTGTTCAACATATTTATAGGAGATATGGATGAGGCTTGGGGAAGAGGAAATGTAGGAGGGACAGTAATAGGAGGAATCAAAATTTTTGGACTTAAATTTGCAGATGATGTGGCTTTGGTGGTGGACCACGCGGAGGGGCTCACGGGGATGCTGAGAAATCTAGAGAGATATATCGAAAATAATAAATTACAAATTAACGGAAAGAAAACCAAGGTAATGATATTTAGAAAAGGGGGGAGAAGGACACAAGGGGAGAGTTGGAAAGTGGACGGGGAAGAATTAGAAGTAGTAAACAGTTTTTTAAAAATTTTGGGATATTGGTTTTCAACGTGAAGAACTTGTACAAAGCACACGGAGAAAATAGCAGGGAAAGCGAGAATTGCCGCGAATGCAGCATGGGGTGTTTTAAAGAGAGCAGGAATTAATAGATTGTGTAAAAGATTGTACCTTATTGACACGTTAGTGAAAGCAGGAGGGATGTATGGCGTAGAAATCTGGGGCTGGGCTAGAAGAGAAGCAATAGAGAAAATGCAAGGTAGGTTCGTTAAAATGGCAATAGGAGTTGATAGCACAACTCCAGGATACATATGGAGAATGGAGGCAGGAAGACAAAGTTTAGAGATCGAGGCTAGGGCGCGGGCAAGCAAGTACCTTATGAGAATTTGCGAAATGGATAATGAGAGATGGCCAAAAATCTGTTTGAGGGAAGAGTTGAGGGGAATAAAAAATAGAAACCCCTCCAGTTGGGGCAAAACATTTGAGAAAGCTTGCCGGGATGTAGGAGACGGAGTAACAGCAGAGTTGCTTTGGGAAGGGGGGAGAGAAGAGGAGGTCAAGAAGAACCTAGGGAAAGGAGTCGAGACGCTTTTCGCGCAGGAAATACAGCGAGATTGGGGGAAAATAGACAGGTCATCATATTGTAGAGAATATAAATGCTGGAAAGCCCAATGGGGTAGGGAGAAGTACTGGGAGGACGAAAAGATAAGTGAGAGGGATAAAGAACAGTGGGCACGGTTAAGATGCGGGAATGTGGGGAAAGCGGGAAATAAAGGATTTGAGAACACAATATGCAGATTATGCAAAAAAGAGGAGGAAAACATTTTCCATATATTAAAATGCAAAGGAGCTATTGAGGTATTAGAGAAAAAATGCGTGGAAGGGGTGAACGATTGGGCAGGTGGGAAGGAAGGTAGGGATTTCGAAGAATTAGTATTTGAAACATTAAGTGGAAAACCGAACCTCATCCTCTGCGAG
The DNA here is from genome assembly GCA_932178445.1 of Andricus quercusramuli. Classification (NCBI taxonomy): domain Eukaryota; kingdom Metazoa; phylum Arthropoda; class Insecta; order Hymenoptera; family Cynipidae; genus Andricus; species Andricus quercusramuli. Next base: position 198,991 of record CAKNXH010000884.1, read on the forward strand.
TATGCTAGGGGGTTTGAAAAAGAAGCAAGAGGAAAGCTAGATGCGAGTGATTTGTAGAGTATAAGCTTAAGTAGCTATGTTAACTTAAGTTAACGAATCTCGATGTTACGGCACCAAATTACTAGAGTATATTATTAAGAGTTTGTACAGGTTTTCTTCATAGTTTCTTAGATTTTAAGGATTTTTTGTAAGGGTTAAAATATGTAAAAACCGCAAGGTATACATGGATGAATAAATATATATATATAAACAAAAGCACAATTTAATCATTTTTTAACAACCAAAAAATCATATTTTCTTCTTATCTTGTTGCAATTATATTTCCAAGTATGTTTTATGAATAAATATTTCTATGCATTAATATTCCTTCCTTTTCCAAACCAATTATGTAAACAAATGCCCACTTTAGGCGTTTATAAACGGAAAGAAATCAGTTTTTCTTTTGACCTTTCCTGGAATTATGATTTGCTGATAATTGCTCTTTAAAAATTTGTTGCTATGCATTAATATTTGTTATTTTATGAACAAATTATGTAAACAAATGAACATTTTGAGAATTTTTAAGCGAAATTAAATCGGTTTTCTTCTGACCTTTCTAAAATTATATAACCACTGATGTTTTCTTTGAAAAATTCTGCTGTGCAATAATATTTTTCAATTTTTTAAAGAGATTATATAGAAAAATTCACACGTGAAGCGTTTGTGAGCGGAGAGAAATGGGTTTTGTTCTGATCTTGTTAAAATTATATGGTCAATGATATTCTATACAAAAATGTTGCCAGGCATCGCTCAACGTCCATTTTACAAAGAAAATATTATTAAAAATGTATACTGCAGATATTTATAGACAGAAATGAATCGTTCTTTCTTTTATTATTTTTACTCTACACTATATTGTTATAAGTCTTATAGATTACATTTCATAAGCAAAGTTCATCAGAAAATGTCACTGGAAATATAATGTTATACTTGAATCCGGTAACGGTATACTTCGATTTATAAGAATCACTTATTTTACGTTTTTTTCGAAGTACCTCGTCAATGTATACCATTAAGCCATTTCCCTTCCGGTGTAGGCGTGACACTACCCGATTCGGGTAGTGTTTCTAGGTGGATAGTTTCTTGTAGTAAATAACTAGAAGTGTGGGCTCACCATACCCACGACGTGCCAACAGCACGCAGTAGCATTATTCCCGAACGGTCACCCGTCCAAGTACTAACCGCGCCCAACACTGCTTAACTTCAGTGATCTAACGAGAACTGGTGTTTTCAGCGTGGTATGGCCAATGAATAAAAATTAAGGGACTTCTGAAAATACAAGAATAGCTCCATTGTTTTATTATCTCTACATAAATACCATGAAGAACGCTTTCTTTTTTTCCACAAGTGCGTACAATTTACATTTGTTTATATTTCTTCCAGAGAGAAAAGTTAAGAAATATATGAATTGAAGACAATCATCCAAACCACGTTGAGAAAATTGTAAGTTAAACTTCCAACCACATAATAATATTCAGTATCACCAAAAAACACCCCTATCACTTTCACCTGAACTAATTACGAGAGCCTCCACGAAAAATGATAAAAAAAATATATATATTAAAAATGTCATCCAAACCACGTTAAGAAAATTGTGAGTTAAATTCCCAACCTTATAATAATATTCAAGAAAACCAAAAAACCACCCCTATCACTGTTAACTGAACTAATAATGAGAGCTTAAACGGAAGCTAGTGAGAAAATTATAATTAAAAATAATCATACAAACCACATTCAGAAAGCCGTAAGGTAAACTCCCAACCTAATAATAATATTCAAGAAAACCAAAAAACCACCCCTATCACTGGTACCTTAAATAATAACGAGATCTTCCACGGAAGCTCGTGAAAAAATATATAAATTAAAAATAATCACACAAACCACATTCAGAAAGGCGTAGGGTAAACTCCCAACCCCATGATGAAATTCAATAACACCAAAAAACCACCCCTATCACTGTTACCTGGACTAATAACGAGAGCTTCCACGGAAGGTAGTGAAAAAAAATATAAATTAAAAATAATCATACGAACCACGTTCAGAAAGCCATACGGTAAACTCCTAACTCCATGATGAAATTCAATAACACCAAAAAACCACCCTTATCACCGTTACCTGGACTAATAACGAGAGCTTCCACGGAAGCTAGTAAAAAAATATATAAATTAAAAATAATCACACAAACCACATTCAGAAAGGCGTAGGGTAAACTCCCAATCCCATGATGAAATTCAATAACACCAAAAAACCACCCCTATCACTGTTACCTGAACTAATAACGAGAGCTTCCACGGAAGCTAGTAAAAAAATATATCAATTAAAAATAATCACACAAACCACATTCAGAAAGGCGTAGGGTAAACTCCTAACTCCATGATGAAATTAAATAACACCAAAAAACCACCCCTATCACTGTTACCTGAAATAATAACGAGAGCTTCCACGGAAGCTAGTAAAAATATATATCAATTAAAAATAATCACACAAACCACATTCAGAAAGGCGTAGGGTAAGCTTCCAACCCCATGATGAAATTCAATAACACCAAAAAACCACTACTATCACTTCTACCTGGGTTTTCTCTTTAAAAAAACGACAGATACCACGAATTTTATGTCTTGCATTGTTGCATTTCTTCTTGAATTTTCAATTTTTCAATTAAAATAACATATTGTTGGAATCGCTACAATTCGCAGATTTCGAATATTATTTTTATCAATTACAAAGTGCTGATTTGAAAAAATTTTATATTCTGCATTCGATAGTCCTCATTAGGTACAATGGACTCCCGCTGACCAGGATCGACGGCAGCAGGTCACCTGCCCGTACTTGCCAGGGATTAGATCTCAAGAAGTTGGTGTACCTGAGTATTGAAACTGGACTGCAATAAAATTTTTCCATTTGCGGGAAAAGGGAATAGCTGGTTCATCCCACCATAAAACAATAAAAATCGTGACACTCCAGTCGTTGTAGCTAAGCTGTGTATCCTTAGAAGGATCACGTACATTCAAATATTCATAAAATTTGTTGAAGTTCATTATCCAAGGATCGAAAATGATAAAAAATGTGCCAAGGCTTGTACTGTTGTAATTTTTGTATTATGTTAGTTAACTTATTACAATCACTTGATTTCTTCTAATTTCCGAAATCCTGGTCAGTTTTTGTTTCAACAATTTTTCTAAAACGAATTCGTCTCCAAAATATGTAAGTGTGGATGCTTTTTTGTTAATCTAAAATAATTTAATCTTTGAGGCCTTAGAAGTAAAGTTTTCTGCTTTAAAAGTTTAAATTCGAAAAACTTTGGTATCATTTTTTCTTAATTATTCGAGGGTTGGAATTTCAAATTTCACGATGTTGTAGTTACTAATTCAAATATGAAAATTTAACCAAAATTTCGCCATTGAATCTTTTGAAAATTATTATTAGAGCCTTGATAGTCAATTTCAAATTTAATAAATTCAGTTGTACATATAAGCAATTTCGAATTAGGAAGATCAAAATTAGGCCATTACAGACATTGGCATCGTGTTATAGCACTCTTGTTGTACATTATTTTTTGTTTTAATTTTTAATTTCCAATGTAATGGTTGAAAATTGTCCGGTGTTTGTTAATATTCAGACTAATATATAATTTCAATTTGTAAAATATTTGCTTGAAAAACTTCTTAAATAAATAATAGTTCTAAAGAAAATGCTCAAAATTATGAAACTAATAAAATTAAAAATTGCATTATATAAAATTAAGACGGATATAAATGAAAATAATTGAAATTGATACCTGATTGAAAAATCTCTTCAATCCTGAATGTTTACAAGTTTCGAGTACTGAATTTTTATTTTAGACGCTGAATGTTAAATGTTTCTCTTTCAAAAACTGCAATTTTGCAATGAAAATTACATTGCTTGAATTTTCAAAAGCATTATTAACAATTGAAGAATTATTCATTCATAAACGATTTAAATGTACTTAACATAATTTAGATTTTACGGTGATGATATAATAAAACACTTCTCTGTATTTTACTTTATCAGGCACAAAAATTTCCTTATCGTGCTTATTATATTGTTGAAAGCCAATAGATTTCTTGCACAAAGAGTTTCCTGATTCTAAAATTCTTGAGATTGAAAATGTACACTCACAAATAAAGACCTAAAATTAAAATTTCATAAGTAGAACATTTTCAAATGACCAGAGGCCACTCTTTCATGATATAATCTCGCTAAGCTGTATCATGTCTAATGACACTTCTTAAATGTAATTAAAAAATGTCTATACGGCACTTTATACAAAACTTCTTTATACATTTTGTTATGATTATTTTTCCCGAAATTGCTTGGCCAACTCTGATTTTACAAATTCATACTGTTGAATTTGACAAATTAATCAAAGCGAAATTTTTAACGCCCAATTTAAATGCACTAAAAATTGAACAAGTCCTACATCGAGGCCTCTGAAATAATTAGGCAATCCTTCAACATCTGGAAGTTAGAAAAGCAAGTGAAAAATATAATAACCGATTATTATGAGAAAATCTAGAATTTTTTGGAATAATTTTGCTATTTAAATTGATTTTATGCGTCTTCGAAGTTAAAACCCTTCAAACATTTTAGAGTAATAAAGTGAAAAGGAAATTTCCAAACTGGAACCCAAACCGACCACAGATTAATTTGAATGCCGGAAAACCCCGCAATTATACTAGTGTAGTAGAACTATTTAAAATGTCCAGTTACAATAGCTCAGGTGCACCCACCTCATCACAGTCTCGTACACTGTTAGAAATATCTGGTTGAATTTTCAACCACAGGTGGTTGAAGTTTTATACAATTACCGTTGTTGAAATTTCAACCATGCAGTGGTTGAAATTTCTACCATGCAGTTGAAATTTCAACAACATGTAATTGAAATTTCAGTAATGAGAAAAAAAAATTTTTCGGTACAGTTAGTGAATGTCAAAGCAATTTTAATTCTTCAAAAATCTGGAATGAAACCCATGAAGATTCCTGGAAAATACTGTGCTTTGAAATTCACTAACTGTACCGAAAAAATTCTGATAAGGAATCAGTGACCCTACTGAAAATTTGCTGCCGCATTTGCGGCCGCGTATAAGAAACAGCATTTGCGGCCGCATTTTGGAATATTATAAACCGTTAAAAAATTTGCCTTGACTTAATTTGTATTGTCTGAGGTGTAATTAAATAAGCACAACTGTAAATATTTATCAATTAAAGAACAATGTTTATTGAAATACGTAATAAATTTGCTCGCAGGAAATTTTCAAAGGCTTTTTATGCATAAAAATGCACTAGAAATAAAATCAACAAGATCCAGGAACCGAAATTATAATTACAGCGCATTTTTTAATGTTTGATTTTGATAAAAATGGAATTGCTTAGCGGAATAAGCATGGGAAATCGGCCCCCGTTCGTATGAAGTTTAAATTGATGTTACAAGTTCGTTTCCATGAGGTATGAAACTCCACCAAGTTTCAACTTAAAAATCCCATTTTTGTGGGAGATATGGAGGGGGAAAGCAAAATCGAAAAGTGATTTTTCTCGAAAACGGCTTGACCGATTTTGTTGAACAAAATATATGTTTCTAAGACCACTCTGGAGTATTAAAATAAACATTGATAAATTTCTCGAACAAAGAATAAGCATTAAAAACATGTTTTAAAATTTTGAATTTTTTTTCTACGTTCTTTTAGAGATGCCACTTTTATTTGCTCAAGAAAATATCCTTGCATTGTGTACCGCAACTCAGATTTTTTATGATTTTTTGTGTGTGGTGGAACATAGTTAAAAAAAAAACAATGTACGTAACGGTGCGGCACCGCCCGCTGCCGAGGTTCACGGTGGATGAATGGGACCCATTTTTTTAAAGGACGTCTGCACTTTGCCTATACACGTATAGTTTCCAGAGTTTACCACTGTCATTTCGAGCCACTTGATCAATAGAACCGTTTACACTAATCTTCGGTTTTTGTGACGGCCTCGGGTCTAGTAGTCTTAAAATCAAATGTTCTGCAACAGGATTTTCAAGGCACCTTAGCAAAAAGTTCCATAATGTTTCAAAAATTATGAAAACGTCGATGCAAATGTATCGACACAGCGCATAATACATAATTAATAATTCGCCATAATTACGTATGCGTAATTACAAAATATTTTAGCACATAGAAATGCCTGGGGGGTCGCGACTTAAACAACTCCAATTACGACTCTTTATCGTTCGGTAAGCATAGATATAGTAGATCAGGGACGCCCGGGGTGAGAATGACGGTAACAGTCAAGCTTGAAGCCGTCACAAAGTCTGATGTCCCAAAATCCAAAGAATCATGTATTTCTTTTCTAAATTAATTCTGAATTTTATTTATCGCTAACCAAACCTTATGATATAACGTTCAATTGTTTTACGCTGTTTAATGGAGGCAATCAAAGACGATTATAGCAACCATCATTTGTTTGTTGCGTATGCATAAAAATAGAAGACCATCGCAGTGATCGTCATTTGTTTGTGGCGTATACATGAAAACAAAAGACGATCGCACCAATCGTCATTTGTTTTTGGCGTATGCATGAAAACAGGAGACGATCGCAGCAATCGTCAATTGTTTGTGGCGTATGCGTAAAAACAGAATACGATCGCAGCAATCGTCATTTGTTTGTGGCGTATGCATGAAAACAAGAGACGATCGCAGCAATTGTCATTTGCTTGTTACGTTTTCACGAAAAGTTCGATGCTCAATTTCTCATTCTGCCTAGTAACAGACACAAGCGAGGACTGAGTTCAATTTCCAGTAGGTGTTCTGCTGTCTCATAAAATAGTACGATATTTCATCTCTTTTCTTTATTTATCATTATTGAATATCTGATTTCATTTTATTCATTGAATGATTTTTATCATTTGTGTTAATTATTAATTAACTATTATTCGTTCAAAAAAGTCTTCAGCATTAAAGCATTTGAAGTGTGCTGGCTGCGACATTTCTGTCAAGAAAATGACTGGTAGAAAAAAAATGGTAGGAACTGAAGAAGAAGCGAATTGTTTCTCTAGCTTTTTAAAAAGAACAATAGCTGTTAAGGATACTTTATGTCGCAAATGCCGACTTTCTATTTACAAAAAAGATAATCGCGTAGAAGATTCTGAATTGGAAGCTGATTCAACTTTTGATCCATCATTCGTAATTAACGTAAAAAAATGAAGCTACTCCTGAGATCGAACATATTGAGATTCCACTTCAGAGAACTGTTTCCACGCATAAATATTGTTGTATTTGTCATTCTACAGACAATCTGATTGTAATTCCGGAAGAGGCTCGGATGCAATCCTGCATAAAAAAAAAATCTACATACCGGTTGGTAATCGGTGCTGTCCAAGGCATATAATTAAAAATCGCATTTTTATAGAAGATCTTAGGCTTTTGAAAGTACACTCTAATACAACGAGTCTAATGTATTAGAGTTATCCAAAGTGATGGAAACTCTTTCTGTCAAATGCGATGCGACTTTATTTGATAAAGTCGGCGAATGCAGCCTCCCAGAAAAAGAAGTTAAAGTTTTTACAGGCTTGACATGGGACCAGCTCAATGATTTAAAAGATAAGATGATTTCTTTGAGAAATCGTTCATCCCGTTCAGTAATTCAAGCTCTGGTTCGGTTTCTCTTCAAACTACGTACAGGAAACTCAAATAAAATAATCAGTTCTGTCTTTCAGTTAGATAATGAACAATCAATTTCTGATTATTGTGCAAGCGTAATTAAATCTTTCGAAACTGATATTCTACCATTTTCTTTTGGCTTAAGTGCTTTAAACAGAGATGATCTTATCAATTATCACACTACGGAAATAACGAGGAAACTGTTTGATGTGAGTGATAATTTATTCATAATTTGTGATGGTACGTATGCGCAACACCAAAAAAGTTCCAACAACGAGTACCAGAGGAAATCTTTTTCAGGGCAAAAGAAAGTTCCTCTTTGCAAACCCTTCACTATCTGCATGACTGACGGTTTTGTAATTGATATGCTTGGACCGTATCTTGCAAATAAAAATGATGCGGAAATTCTGAAAAATATTTTGGAAGATGCAAATGGTCTACGCACCTTTTTAAAGGAAGGTGATACTTTTGTACTTGTTCGCAGATTTCGTGATATTGTATGTAGTTTAGAGGAAAAAAAGTTTAAAGTAATAATGCCTGCGTTGAAAGGCAAGAGGAAGCAATTAACAGCAGAAGAGTCTAATCAGTCACGTTTTGTTACTAAAATTCGCTGGTTTGTTGAATCTGTGCATGGTTATTAAAACAAAAGTATCGCCTTCTTGATCACAAGCTTGATAACAAGCTGTTACCTAAAGTGGGAAGTTTCTTTAGAATTGCGGCATTTTTAAATAATACTTTCGGAAGAAGGTCACTCTCAGACGTAGACGTTTTAGATGAAGTGGTTCAGAGGATGCATACTCAAAAATCTATCGATAATACTTTGGCTATTGAGGCTGAAAAGAAAGGATGGTTTCGAAAGCAACTCCCTTTCCAGAGTATAACATCCGAAGACTTATTAGACTTTCCGGAGATGAAAAAAAGGGATGTTAAGAAGCTATTTACTGGGTCATATCAACTCTCCCAAGCTGTGTCGTATTTAGCTGAAATGGTCAATAAAGATGGCACATTGAATATACAATATGTTAAAGATGAGAAAAATGTGCTGAAGGTAAAAGTTCCATCCAGACATATTTCTCGCACAATATATAGGTGTTTTTCAAGGTATAAGCCTAACAGCGTTGAGGTTTCGGGCCTGACACATTATGCACGTGAATGTGCTAATGGTAGAAGAACAGATGGTTGCTGTTCTCACATTGCAGCTATCGTTTATTATTTATCTTACGCAAAGTATTTATCGAAAGTTTTTAAACCAGCAGGAATACTGAGCGATTTATTTAAGAACGATAATTGCATTCCAGTAATTGACAGTGATAGTGAAGGAGATTGAGAGGCGAGGGGACTCAATTTAAAAAAAGCACCTCGATGATTATGAACTGATGTGAGAGGCGAGGGGACTCACTTTAAAAAAGCACCCCGATGATAAGGAGTTTAAAAAGATACTGCAACCTCCTCGTGGTAAACTCTGGAAACTATACGTGTACAGGCAAAGTGCAGATGTCCTTTAAAAAAATGGGTCTCATTCATCCACCGTTAACCTCGGCAGCGAGCGGCGCCGCACCGTTACGTACATTGTTTTTTTTTAACTATGTTCCGCCACACAAAAAAAATCATAAAAAATCTGTGTTTTAGTACACAATGCAAGGATATTTTCTTAAGAAAATAAAAGTGGTATCTCTGAAAGAACATAGAAAAAAAAATTCAAAATTTTAAAACATGTTTTTAATGCTTATTCTTTGTTCCAGAAATTTATCAATTTTTTTTCAATATTCCAGAGTGGTCTTAGAATAGTTATTTGTGATACAAGTGCGTAAAATAGGTGATTTCGAAAAAAAAATTTTGTGAAAAAAAATTTTGAAAAAAAAATTTGTTGAACAAAATAAAACTTCAATCATTAAAACATTCGTTCAAGTTAAATGTAAATTTATTTCAAGAAGATACAAACACCAGTGTTTAAAGTTACCTATGCCAGTGTCTAAAGTACCTCATCTCGAATGTGCGCATGCGCAGCTTTTTAACCAGTATCTAAAGTAAGCCATCTTCAAACTGCGCATGCGCGAAAATTTTTTCACGCACAGTCTGCTCAAATAAGGTACTTTAGGCACAATCTACATGCATGCAAACGTCAACTTTAGAGGTGGGTGTTGCAAAAACATATATTTTGTTCATCAAAATCGGTCAAGCCGTTTTCGAGAAAAATCACTTTTTCGATTTCGCTTTCCCCCTCCATATCTCCAAAAAAAATGGTATATATAAGTTGAAACTTGGTGGAGTTTCATACCACATGGAAACGAACTTATGACATCAATTTAAGCTTCATACGAACGGGGGCCGATTTCCCATGTTTATTCCGCTAAGCCCTTTGTCCGCAAAAGTGTGGGCTTTTTTTAGCACAGATATATAGTAGAAAAAATATTCTATTGAATACCTAATTCCAAATTTGGAAAATTTGCTCTAATTCCTATTTCGATTCCTGGGTCATGCCGAATTTATTTCAATGTATATTCATATTGAAAAAGCCCATATGTGCTCAGAAAAAATAGCAAACCACAAGTTATGAAGACAATTCCATCAAAGAACAAAATCAAAAATTTCGAAATAAGTTGTATTTCCAATTTCGCTTTATGGGTCATTGCAATTTTTTCCTAGTGCATTTTGAACAGTGGAAAGTTCTCATGTGCCCCAAAAAAATCTTCTCCCATTTATACAGGTGTTGCGAATTTTGTCCAAAAACAGGGGTGACCTAAACTTGAATTATCTCTTAGAACAGACTATACAAATTAAGTCAAGGCAAATTTTTTAGCGGTTTATAATATTTCAAAATGCGGCCGCAAATGCGACCGCAAATGCTGTTTCTTATACGCGGCCGCAAATGCGACCGCAAATGTGGCTGCAAATTTTCAGTAGGGTGAGTTATTTCGTACGTTTGTGTCGTGTTATCCATGAGATTAACAAAATGCATATAATATTTAGGAAAATAAGCAGCTTTAAAGAAGACAAAAAAGGTACGTTGGAATTATATTACCACAATGAGTTGCGCGCCCAATTAGACAAACTTTTCAACACTCGTTTTTGTAAACATAACCTAAAAAAACATACAGCAGTTAGTACCGATATTGTGAATGGAATGTTCCCATTATGATAATATTATTCCAGCGTACCTTTTGCTTTTCTTCTCTAAAGCTGCTTCTTTTCCTGAATATTATGTCCTTTATTAATTTCATTGATCTCACGACGTAAACGTACGAAATAACTCCTCGCGGGACTTTTTCTCCTTAGGGTCTGGCCTCGCGGGAAGTATGAGGGGGCATTGTGTAGTTGAATTTGCAACTACATTTGAATGAATTTTATTTCAACTCCGTGGATGAACGAGATTTCAACCACAGAAGTGGTTGAAAAGTGGTTGAATTTTCAAAATATTTCTAACAGTGTATACACCTGTTTTCTTATGCACTCTCTTTCACCGACCCTCGTCAGCGGGGAGTCCTTTGTACCAACGAGCAATAAAATACGGAACACAAATATTTTTTAATTCTACAATTAGTAGTTTAATAATATTAGATTTGAAATCTAGGGTTCTTGGCGAATTTAACGATATGTCACTTGTGGTCATAAGTCAAAAATAAGTTTTTCTTTTTAATTTATTCTGAATATTTTAAAACTCTATGAACTGATTCTGAATTCGTTCACCTTCACCCCAAATGAATGAAACTTTATCGAACTTAAATGTATTATTTTCATTTAATGAGAAAAAAATACTCCCACGTAGTCACTTTTTTGTTTAGAAATAAGTCAC
>CAKNXH010000885.1:0-112382 GCA_932178445.1 Andricus quercusramuli
ATTTGGGTTAAGCTATTCAAAAATAATTTCGAGTTTTGAATCATTTTTCAATATTTTCAAAACTTCTAAATATCATGTAAAATAATATGAATTTTTTCTAAATCTTTTTTAAAATTCTACAAAACATTGACATAAAATATTCCAGATTTTTTCGGCAGTGTTGGAAACCTTTTGAAATTTTTTGAAATATTGTAAAATATTTTCTTCAAATTAATTAAAAAAAATAAAATTCCTTAAAAGGCCTCAAAAGTTTATTTAGAAATATTCAAAACTTTTAAATTCGATAATTTTGAAAATCTTTAAAAAGTTTTTGAATATTATGAATCATTCTCTTAAGATTAATTTTTTTCAAATAAAACATCAATTTTCATAGAAATCTCATGAAAATTTTTCTATTCCCTGGAAATATTTGCAAGTTTGAAATTATTTTTTAATTATGAAATGTTGTCTTGAAATTTTTTTAATTCTCTTTTGAAATTTAAGGAAATGATTTGAAATCTCTTTTTTTTTGTAGTTTAGCTTAAAATGCATTTTTTGGACGAAAAAATAATTTGAAATTTTTCCAGGAATCTGAAGAAATTTGTTTCCATTTTCTTGAAACCATTCAAAATTTTTAAAAAGCTTCTTTCTTCAAAATTTTCAAAAATCTACTTTTTTCATTTTTCTAAAAAGTTTTAAAAACTCCCAAAACTTTGAACTATCTTTTGAAATATTCAGTTTTTCAAAAATTTGTTTAAATCCTACAAAATAAAAAAAATGATCCTAAATCTTTCAGATTTTTTAAAAACATATTTGGAATATTATTATAATATTAATGTTATATAATATATTATTGTTGGGAAATAAAATCCTAATAATTTGACGGTATGATTGCAAAATCTCGAAAAGTAAAATTTCCAGAGTATAAAAATCCCGAATTGGAAAATTTCCGAAAAATATAAAAATCTCGTATTGAAGAATTACCAAATTAACACAATTAAAAAAATTGTTCTCAATAAATATTATTCATTCATTGAAAGTAAAATAATAAGATATTTTTTGAAGGAAATTTTGTTTTAATGTTTAAAGTTTTTAAAATTATTGTTTGAATTTGAAATAATAATAATTGAAAAAATATATTCGCGAATGGAAGATTTTGTTTGAAAATGTGCATAGTATTCAAAAAAATATGAAAAACGTTCTTAAGAGTATAATTGTGAATTTTGAAAAAATATTTTAAAAATAATTCGAGATAAAATAGTGATGAGTTGAATCTTCTAAAGTTTGTTTGAAAAATGTTATCAGGTTCAGAGAAAATTTAGGGACTATGAACATTTTGAAAGATTCATTCATAAAAATATTTTCTGTCGAAAATTAATTTTCCAAACTGAAAATGTAATTATTCCATTTTTGGTCGAATTTAGTTTTTGAAAATTTATCTTTTTGGTTGAAAATTCAACTATTTGGTTAAAAATGCAACTATTTTGTTGAAAAATAGTCCCTTTTAATTGAAAATTCATTTATTTAGTCTGAAGTGCAACTTTTTGGTTAAAAATCAATTTTTTTTGAAAATTTTTCTATTTGGTTGAAAATTAAACTATTTGGTTAAAAATTCAACTATTTTGTTGAAAAATAGTCCCATTAAATCTCCTGAAAGTATAGAGAAGAATACGTTCGATGACTTATAATTTTTTTGATGAAGAAATTTCTTTTTAAAATTATCATTGTGAATTTTATAAACAAATTTAATGAAAAACTGCATTAATCAGGCATTTTTCGATAGAAAAATTCGTTTTTTTCAATGCCAGTCCTTTCAGCTGGAAACTTCATGACAATTTCAGCAACACTCATGATTAATTTATAAATTTTATCATTTTTTCAACCAAATTTAATAAACAAATCCATTAATCAGGCATTTGTTGACAGAAAAATTGTTTTTTTTTTTCATATCAGAATTTTCAATTGGGATATTCATAATAAATCAGCAACATTCATGAATAGTTGATCAATTTCATGATTTTTTAAAACTATGATGTTTTGAAGAAATTGCATTTTTTCATTAAATTTTTTCCAAAAAATAATGAGATAATTCATCAAATCATAAATTTTGCTAAAATGATCATAAAGTTCCTAATTTGAAAAAACTGACATAGAAAAAAACGAATTTTTCCGTCAAAAATGCCTGATATGCACTTGTATATTAAATTTGTTTATAATATAGACAATAATAATCTTAAGAAGACATGTCATCATCATTGTATTGTTTTTATTCAAATTTTTTGCAATAGAACTTGAAAAAAACGTAAAATTATGGATAATCGTAGAAAACATTCTTTCAACAAATAATTTGTTCGCAAGAAAGTTTTTTGTTTATTATATAATTTTGGAACATCTTTAACTAATGACAGGCACGACAACTCTCTTTGAAGACTCATCAGCTTTTTAAAAATTTTTTTTTGTAAAAATAAAAAATAAACAATTACATATACAACTATTAATAATACTTAACTTCTCTATAAAATTTTGTTATATTTACGTGGCTATTTTCTCGATTTCATGAAATGTTTTGAAGATCTATAGTAGGTAATTTAATTTTGAGGTTATGTGTATCCGTGAAACATCGCTGAGTACTTATTAGATGTCAATATTATAATGATAATTGACGAAAATTTCTGTCCCATAGTGTAGTTGAAAAAAAATAAAGATTTTCATTCTTAGTAACGTAAATATTACTTGCTTTAAACCTATTTCTATATATGTGGCTCCTTATGTATAAAAATTGAGAGGCCCAGAAAAATTGATAGCATATACAACCAAATTTGTTCACTGATTATTAATGATTTGTTCATTAGAAAACCAGATAAGTCGTTTTTGAAAATCGAAGGACAGAAAATAATCTGTTCTTGAGATTTACAATTAAAATATACACAATTATGCGGGAATGTCTTTTTAGGTTGAGTATGCATTAGAGTCAAGCAGGAAAAATTATAAAACAGTGAAAATAATACAACTATACAATTACATTACTGATTTATAAATGATTGAAGTTTGTAGGTTCATAAATAGAGAAAACTTTAGAAACAAATTTATACTCAAAATCACAAAATTATGCCAGAATGTCTTTTTAGGTTAAATTTGCATCAGAGTCGAGCAGAAAAAGTTATAGTCGTAATATACAACGCAAACTTTACTTTTTTCATTTTCCTATCGCTAGAAATCAAAATCTTCACGGTTCACTGCGTATAAGACGTATGCAAACACTCAGCCAAACTTCTTTTCGTTATAAACGCGATTTTATGAGGGAGCCAAAATTTATCAGCATATTGTTTACCATCTGTACACTGTTATAAAAAAATGTATTAAATTTAATATACATATGGGTGTGAAGCAAATATGCACTACCGCTACTAAAATGTGACATAAATGGGTGTAGTGATTTTAATATACATGTGTATTAAATTTAATATGTAGGTCGGTATAGCAGTGTGCATGAAAACTCAAAGTGCTTTCATTTCTTTAAATCTTGTCAAATATTCGCAATTAAATTAATAATCTAGAAGTCGTCGACTGCATTGTTATTTATAATTAAAGTGCGGCGTACGAGTGGAACTTTTTCCAAAATACAGTCTAAATGGTAGAAATTTAATGCTAGTACACACTGTTAGAAAAATCTGTACTAGATTTAGTATACATGTAATGGAAGCAAGAATGCACAACATGAAATTAAATTTAGTATACCAGCGTACAGTAAATTTAGTATATGCATATAATGGAATTTAGTATGCACGTACATGAAATTTAGTATACGCGGATACATGTATACATGTATAGGAAATTCAGTATAAGCATATACTAAATTTATACTATTTATACTATTTATACTAAATTTAGTATACGCGTTCCGTTTCGCGTGGGTTCCTTCTTCATCGCGTAAATCGGAACGCGCTTGTGCAGCTGAATATATTAAACACGTATATGAATTTTAATATACAAACACTTACTGTACACTTAATAAATCTTGTATACATATAACTTCATAAAAGAAATTTAGTATACGTAAGTATACTAAAATTACAAAGTGTGATGAATTTAGTAAATGTATATAGGAAATGTAATTTGCCCGTGTATAATAAAATTGCAAACATTTCTAACAGTGAGTTGATTGTAGGTAAGGTCTGTTATTTGTTTGCTTAATTGATCTTTTCGACTTAAAATCTAGTCATGTTTTTGATTAAGTGGAAGAAGGTATCATGTTTTATTATTTAGAGTCGAAAATTCATGTTGAACTTATTTTGACTTTGTGTAAAATGGAATTATCTGATTTTTCTTGTAAGTGATTAACATGAAGGTATATGAAATTCAATATACACGCTCTCAATGGCGATTTCATATGATTGATACATTAATTTTAATATACATGGGTACGTTAAATTTAATATTATTTTTAACAGTGTAGCTGCGCATTGATGCGCGCATATTCCAGCAACCATCATGCTTGAAATTTCAAATACAGTATATGAATTTAAATTCATATTCTTTATTGAATGAAATTTCAATAACTTCTGTATTTGAAAAGGTGGCTAAATTTCCAAGAAATTTCGAACAGTGATGTCACATGTTTTCTTCTTAAAAAAATGGATTTATCATGTTTCGTTCGCTCACTCCTCATCCTCAACTATACCGTTTATTTGCGCAACTGATGAGCCAGACAGAGGTCAACTCTCTGGACATTAATTGCCTGCAATGTTAGACATGTAAACATTCAAATCACATCCTTTTCACTGCGCAATGAAAGATCTCTTGTGTTACACGAGCCTTCCTTCACTTCAGTTATGTCAGTCATGCACGAAGAATCCACATCACATCACATACGTGGATTGCAGGCATATTGAAAATTTATGCTGCATTGCACCGAGAGAAAATAGAGATTCTACGCAAAATTCTCTCTTCAGCTCCTTTCCTCATTACGGGACATAACAACCATTTTTGCGTAATTAGTACTACAATGCTTTGATTATCATCAATAACTTTTTAGTGCTGTATAAAAGTCAGTGTCGAATAAATTCAGAAAAATGTGAATGCATTTTTTTCTGTCTAGTGAATTATTAATGGTTAAATAAATTCCTTCGTCATTCTCTTCAACGTCGGCTTCATTGATCTTTGAAATTTATTATTGAGGGTAATTTGATTGATGTAACAATTAATACATGTGCTGCATATTGTAGTCGAAACTCTCTAAATGGGAATTAATTGGAATGCAACTAATTAAGTCAGTACTGATGGTTTCAAATAACAAATCAGTTTTTTTCAAATTTCTTTATTATAATTGCAAAAAAATTTTTTTAATGTGTCGATAGCAGTCTTCATAGGCCAATGCTTTAAAATCTATGGAAATAAGCAGATTTTTCACGAAAATAAATAAATTCTTTTGAATAAAAGTTAAATTTATTCAAATTTTCAATTAAAAATATGAATCTTTGAAGAAGATTACTTTCCTGCAAAAAATATGGATTTTCCACCAATTTTTAACTAGAAAAGACAAAATTTCAACAAATGATAAAATAGTTAAATTTTTAGTTACAATAATAATTTTCAATCCCAAAGAATCAGATTTTCAAGAAAATAGTTTAATTTTCAAAATGAGATAAATTTTTAACCAAGAAAGATATTTAAGTCAAAAAAAAAAATGTAAAGCAAATTGTTTTTTTTTAGCCAAAAAGACGAGTTTTCTACAAAAACAGAACATGGATTTTTAACAAAAAAAGAAAATTTTCAACCAAAAAGTTGATTTTTTTTACCTAATTGTTGAATTTTCATGCGAAAAAATTAATTCTTAACAAAAATTGCGATAGTTGATATTTTCGACCAAAAATATTTCGAATTAACATAAAAAACAATTCAATTCAAACAAAAAAGAAGAATTTTTAACAAAATAGTGAAATCCACAACCAAAAAAAGAAAATAATTTTCAACAAAACCGTTGAATTTTCAACCAAAAAAGGTGAATCATTAACGAAAAATAAAATAATTGATATTTAACCAAAAATATTTTTATTTTAAATGAAGAACAGTTGAATGTAACAAAAAAAAGAATTATAAATATATAAAAGTTAAATTTTCAAACAATGGGATTAATTTTTAACCAAGAAAGATGTTCCATTGAACAAATGAAAAAATTTCAAACAAATTGTTAAATTGTTAAATCCAAAAAGACGGAATTTCAAAAATATATATGAATCTCAAACCAAATAGTTAAACTTTTAAATGATAAAGATAAATTGTTAACCAAAAATAAAACAGTCAAATTTTTGGGTAAAAAATTATTTATTACTAAAAAAAAAACTAATTTTAAACAAAATAATACAATTTTCAAACAAAGAGATGAATTTCAAACCAAGAAAAATATTTCAGTCAAAAAAGGAAAAAATGTGAAAAAATTGTTGAATTGTCAAGCCAAAATACGAATTTTCTACATAAAACTTGAATTTTTGATTCAAAAATATGGATTTTCATGAAAAAGTACATTTTTAACCAAAAATATTTTCAGCTAAAATAAAAAAAGCTGAATTAAAAAAAAGGACGAATTTTCAACAAAATAGTTAAACTTTCAACCAATGAAGATAAATTATTGATAACAATTGTAACAGTTCAATTTTCAATATAAAAATTAATTTATTACTGAAAAATCCGAATTTTCAACAAAATAGTTAAATTTCTGACCAAGCAGGTGAATTTTGATCGGAAAAAGAATTTTTGGCAAAGTAATTCAAATTTCAAGCAAGGAATTGAATTTTAAATTAAAAGAGATACATTTGGAACCAAATAGTTAAATTTTAAACCAAAAAGATTAATTTTCAAGTGAAAAAATTAATTTTTCAACGAAAAGGCGAATTTTTAACGTCAAGTTTTACCCAGAAATGGAATTTTTCAATTATCAGTAAGAAAAATTAATTCTAAGCGAAGAAAAAAATCAACAAATTTTGAACAACATAGATATTCACCTAAGAGATGAATTTTAAATAAAAAAAAATATTTCTTTAGATAATAGTTTTATTTTTCACCCGAGAATATAAATTTTCAATAAAAAGCTTCATTTTGAACAAAATTAAAAAAATTTCGGGACAAAATATTAACAAAATATTGAAATTTTTGAAAAAAAGGAAAAATAGCCGAATTTTGTTATGCTTTTCGCATTTGAGTGAAAAAATGACAAAAAAGAAAAAAGAGTGGAATAGGAGAAAGAAAAAAAATTTTGAAGCCTGCGATAGATAAATAGGAATTTTGATAATTTATAGACTACAGAATAATAGTTTAAATAAACATTTTATTGTATTTTTAATACTTTAAAAATATTACTTAAAAAAAAATTAGGCCTCGTTTCAGGTCTGCTGTTTTCTCATATTATCATTGTTCATATAATCATATAATAACACTTGTTATAATGAAAAAAAAATATAAATAAAAATAAAAAAAAATAAAAAATCGTTATAGTCTCAGGTGTTGTCGATATGAAATACGAGCAGCCAATCTAATTAGATCAGAATTTTTCATACCCTCAAAGCATTTCTCAGAGAATTTGATCGCTCGGCGATAAATCGATTTCATTTCTTATAATCGCTACCGATATCGATAAGATCATGATTTTTGGTTACCGTTAACACGTAGCGTGTCTCGACGTTAACTCTCTCATCAAATCATTTTTATCCCGGATATGTATTATAGCATTTTTTAATATTCATTCTTAATCAATAAATAAATAACAAAAAAATCAACAGTAGCGTAAAAAATAGTTTGTATGAAATTAATGAATAAAAAATAAAATAATAGAAAATCGCGCTTGATAATATATTTACCTCGCATGATTGTGAATTCTCTTTTGTTAAAACTTCTTTGGCTTTAACGAACACATCACGTGTCTAGCTAGAAAAAAATTTTGAAAGCGAATTCCCAGATTTTATTTAAAAGAAATTTTGTTTTTAAATTTTTATTGTACCTTGTGTCTTTTTGTCCAGAAATTCAATTTGTTGAATCGTCATTTCATTTTTCATGATTGTAACAACAAGTACGCGCCTTGCAAAAAAAAATCAAACAAAATAGTTAAATTTAAAAAAAAGGATTGTCAACTAAAATTATGAATCATGAACCAAAAAGATTAATTTCCAGCAAAGTAGTTTTACTTTCTACTAAGTAGTTAAAGTTCCATCCAAAACAGCAGAATTCTCAAATAGAATATAACTAGTTGATATTTCAACCAAAATCTTCAATCCTCAAAAAAAAAAAAAAAAAAAAAAAAAAAAAATACGCGTCCTATCAAAAATTGATTGCCAACAAATTTGTAGATCTTTCTTTAACACACACATTTTGTTGATTCGTTTTTTTCGTACTACGCGTCGTTTTTCGAAAAATTTAAATATTCATTGATAAAAGTTTTCCACGTTTTGGGATGCCCTGATCTCAAAAAACAGGTTTTCACAAAATGTCTGTCTGTTTGTTAGTCTGTCCGTTAGTCTGTTAGTCTGTCTGTTAGTCTGTAGATTTTTAGTTTGTTAGCACGATAAATTCCAAAAGAATTAACATACTCAATTAGGCTTCCGTATACACTTCAAGTGTCCTAAAATGAAGGTAATTCATTTTGTAAGCCATTTTGGATAAAAATTCAAAAATTGATCACATTTTTGTGCATGGAACTTCTAAGCCTAAAGGTTGAAGCATCAACAACTGTAATTTGGTGATTGTGAATTCTCTTTTGTTAAAGCTCCTTCGGCTTTAGCGAACACATTCTCATCACGTGTCTCGTGCTTCGCACTCAATTTTGTCCAAAATTTGTATTATCCTGTTTTTATAATTGAAAAACGCGCGCATCTTATAAAAAAATTTTTATTATTAAAAATTTGATTGCAATTTGTGTCGTTTTTCCATATATTTAATTTGTTTATTTTCAATGTTATTTTTCACGATTTGAACAAAAAATATGCTTAAAACCTTAATTTTAGTTTGTTTTTTGAAATTTTGTAAATGCTATGACATCGGTAATTTTTCTTCTATTAGAAAAAGGCATGAAAATATTTTTTTTTTACCTTTTTGAGTAACATTGATATCCGTCCATAGAATTTCTTAATATTGAAAAAAGTGTTCTTAACCATTTTTAAACTGTGCTTACTTTTTGAATTTGCATACAAAATGGCATTTGAAAGTAATCGTGTCAACAAAGTAAAAATCTGTAGACAGACAAACAGACAGACTAACAGAAAGACATAAATAAGTATAATATACATTTGATATAATAGTGTGAAGCCTAATGTAGAAAAGTTCGCATTTTGGACAAAATCGAGTGCGAAGCACGAGACACGTGATGAGAATGTGTTCGTTGAATCCGAAGGAGCTTTAACGAAAGAGGATTCACAATCACCAAATTACAGTTGTCGATTATTTGACATTCAATTCTAAAATGTCTGTGCACATTGTGCAGTCAGACATTTTTCCACAAAAAGAAGAAAGGAGCAGGAACATTCTAGAAATATGGTCCCATGCACACGTATGACTATTTTCCCATACCAATGTATGGGAAAGTAGGAGTCGTAGTTTATTTTATTTCAATTTATTTGAACTTTTTTTGTTTTATTTTACCATAGTCTTTATTCAGAGTGTACGACTTGTTATATGGGGGAAAAAGGGGTAAAAGATTGGAAAAGTGTAGACCATAATTTAGGGATGACCCCTAATTCGAAAGAAATATTTTTCTCAGCGTGGTCTTAAGTGAATCAATTGTCCGCTTCGTGCCGCGCGATGATTGTCGAATTTTGTGTAATTTCTTTAATTATATACAGAGTTTGCTGAAGGCTTTGTTCTTATCGTGAATGAAGTATTTGGAAATAGAAGAATTGTGAAATTTTTTTCTGCTTCTGAGCAATGGCTTGTAAATAATTTGGAAGGCCGAATGAGATAGCGACTATTATAACTCTAAAACGTGTCTCTTATTGGTTTTTTAGTTTAGTTGTGTTTTGACTGCATGTTGCTTGTCCCTGGCAGGTGCCTTTCCGTTTTCTGTGGTTTCTCGTTGACTTTACGCTGATTCTATTCTCTACATTTTTTTCATTGTAAATGGTTTAAATTTGTCCATTTTCTCCTAAAACTTACGTAACGTGCCATTAAACCCGGTTTACCCTTGCTTTTCGACAAAAAATGTTACTGTGCCGACTTAGGACGACTCTTCCCTATGCGTAGTGTTCTTTATTGTAAGCTCAAATAAACCTTCATTCTAATTTTTTCAGATAAAGAAAATGCTGTCCTCAAAACTTGGGACAACGCTACTTGTTGTGTTATGGGCATTTGCACTTATTTATAGTGCAATGGCATTAAATGGCATCCCTCCTCCTCCCTGGCACAACCCCAAGCCAAAAGATCCGGCAAAAGCTCCAAAGTGCAAGGACGTTGACGGAAAATGTAAACTGAATCCTGGACAAAAGAATGGTGCTCAAGGCAATTGTTGCCCAGGCCATGCCTGTTATAAGGGTGAAGCGACATTTTGGATGAGAAGGTGTGTATAAGAATGTTCCGCATGACGAATTAATAAACTATAAAACTAATTTTTGGTTTTTTACTTATACCTTCATCAATTAAAGAAGCTCATTAATGTCTTTGGTTGAAGCTAAAATTTTCGATCTACCCAGCAGTTACAAGTGTCGCGAGGTAACTTAGCGTAGAACAGAATCTTGGTCGATATATCTTCCAACTGGCTGCGCCACATTTCGATCAGTGAGACAGTATCGTCGGTGAATTTGTTAGTTACTATTTCTACCAATAGATGGCGTTACAACTTGATCAGTGAAACAAGGATGTCGGTAAAGATGTTAGTTGGTATATCTGCTAATGGGTGGCATCACTGTAAACTTATCATAGCAACGTAGTTGACATTTTTACCAATATATGACGTCACAACTCGGTCGGTAAAACGGGGATGTCGGTAAAATTGTTATATAATATTTCTGCCAATGGCTAGTGTCCCTGATTCAGGAATCTGCATTACCGACGGGAGGTAACTTAACATGGAGCAGAACTTTGCTCGGTCAGTAAGTGACGCTGTACCGTCATAGCTTTACTACTTTTCTAATTGGTACATTAACCTAAGAGTTTTTTCATTTCAAAAATTACACATACCAAGTTTCATGCCTTCTTCAAAATTTGAGTCTATTTAAGGTATTTGTTTTCGTCAATAATGAACTCGTTTTATCACATTATTTAGTTTTGAGTTCAGAGTTAATTAACAGGAGTTACATTGAAATTTTAGAATTTTTAAACTATAAGAAATGAAAGGTGAATTTAATGGTAGAATCGTCAAAACGTACCCCCCTTCATCAGGGTCTATAAGCTTTGACCCCCTCTTCAAACTCCTGTCTAACGTAATTGATTCGATGATTTGAAGATTGCCGCTTCAAAAATAATGCTTTCATCGTCATCTGTTCGGACGAAGTGTCTTGAATGTGGCTCATTGAAGCTGCTGGCTTGAATTCTTGGTGCATCCATGGAACCAACAGCAGTACTTAAGAGGATAGCAATCCAAAATCCGACTGTGAAAACGGAAGAATGGAAGGTTATCGACGTCAAAGCGGATAGTCAAGCTACCACAGTTGTAATTACCGCAGTGCCTGGACTGGCCGAGAGTTACGAGAATATCGACTGCAGGCCTTACTATGGGTTGGAGAGGATCAATATGAAGATCCTCTCAAAAAACCAAGTTAATCCCGAAGACAGAAGCTCCGGATCTGTTCACGGAAGAGGTGGATGAGACAACTGATAGTTAAAATGGATACAAAATGTCCCCCTTCCAGTCTGGATTTAATCTAGTTAAACCTTCATGACGCTAATATAGCGTCTGCTATCTTATGCAGACGTTTGACAGCGGAACAAACGGATTTTGCCTGAATGTTAGAACCTTCGACTTACAAGGCCAAAGTGAGAGGCTTGAATAACAAGGGCGGATCAGTTATTTATGATAGGTACACAGAAACACCTCGAGCCGTCATATCAGAGACGTCACTAAATGTCTTGGACAACCAAGGATCTATACCAGAAAGATCGAGCACTATTTAGGAGGCTGGCGAGAACCTAGAGTGATTTGCTCGGCGTTCTTACCATTTGACTCCAAGGACCCACCAACATTTGAGTAATGCAGAAATTTATTGGACTAATGTTGCGTTATAAGATGACCATTGCTCACTACGGCGATGATTCTTCATTATATCACCTCGCAACTACTGCCTCAACTTCATGGAATAGGGGCAATACACATACTTTCGTGAAATCCAGATACCACGAGGTAATTGATTTAACCTTAGTTTGATTAGTATAAGCGAAGTGTTCAAGGGATGACATGTATCGCCGGATACGTCCCTATCGGATTATAGACAGATATGCTTCTCCTCAACAGCCGATAGACCTGAGGTCCAAATATACAGAATGGACCATTTCAATCTATAATGGAAAATAACTCAGAATTTTAGTTGGATATAGAAAAATGTTTTAGAAAAAAGTCGAAGGGGGCAGAGGGGGTCAACTACTGGTACCAATTACCTTGACCTTGAATTCGATTTTAAAGGTTATTTGAAGCCGAGTTATCCTACAAACAACCTTGAAGGTCGAATTCAAGTTTAAGGTCATTGGTGCCAGTAGGTGAACGTAAGCTTTCCCGCTCTTTTCAAGTCTGGGGTCAGAAGTAGGTGAACCAAAGATAAGGTAGGAGGAGGGATTCTGGATGGATAGGGGGTTAATGCAAGCATACCCGCTTAGTCCAACGCTTTTTGCGATATTCATCGCGGATATGGAAAGTAAGCTGGAGGCCAGAATGGAAGAAGTTAGGATAGAAGGGGTCAGAATTTGGTCACTAGCGTATGAAGATAACATAGTGTTGCTGGCAAGAAACGAGGAGGCCTTAGAGGAGGTGATGAAGAGGTTGAGAAGATACCTGGATAAGAGCAGGCTTGAGCTAAATGCGGAAAAGTCCAAGGTTATGGATGGTCACATAAAAGAGATAGTGAGGAGGGATAAGCATGGAGGTATTGATGCATGAAAGGGAGAAAAAAAGGGCAGTGGCACGGGTGAAGGAAGTGTTTGGTAAGATGGAGAACAATAGAAGAAAGGAGGAAGACGAATGAAAAAGGAAAGATTGTAAATAGTTGAGGGAGTAGATATAAGAATCTGTGAATATTGTAAATAGTAAATAAGTATTAGCTAATAGCCGCGGAGGCAGATCTTGGCAATGCGAGGATAAGCGAGAAAGTAGGGACTTGCGTGCGAGGCTAGGCGAAGCGAGGAAGGCAAGGCGATAAGAGCGAGCGGTCTTAGAGATGGAATAATTATTTGATTGTAATTTTCACAAATAAGTAATCCAAGGAGGCTGCTCGTGCGACACATGCGCAGTTCGGTTGGGGTTCCAATTGGAAGCACTGGGTGGGCTGAAAATGTGTTGGGAATAACGTGACGTAGTTTGTAACGGTTTTTTCAGTGCGATGATATAATATCCATGATATAGTGAAAAAAAGTAAATGGCAGCGTGCCCAGAGGTGGACTAAGGAAAGAATGGTTAGAATGTTGATTGTTAAATTCCACTTTTTTTACGAATTTACAACATGCTAGAGAGTTATTTTATTAATTGTGTGCATAGCGTTCTTTATCGTCAACTCGAATAAACTTATATTCGTCCTTTTTTCAGATAACGAAATTGTACCTTCAAAATCTGGGGTAACGGTACTTGCTGTATTATGGGCACTGGCACTCATTTATAGTGCAATGGCACTCAACATCCCTCCTCCTCCCTGGTACCACCCCAAGCTTGTAAACTTGTAAAATAATTTGAGGTAGGCGTGACTCACTCAGTGAGGAAGGGAGCTCCGACCCAGGTTGCTGATCAATCTCTTCAGCGATCACCACAAGTGAAGAGCCTCATAAAGTTATCATGTAAGGCCCCCAGAGGGCGAGGTGTGGGGTAAGCGTTTGCGGAGTCGCTTTTCTCCCTCGAATATAAAAAGTTTTTTACACAAAAGTTTTGAATGATCAGTATCACACTCAACCAGTTGACGGAAGACAGAGCATACGGCCAGATGGCTACTAGTACTGAGTAACCAGTGAACCTCACTGATCAAATCAGTGAAGGAATTCCAATAGTGAACATGTGAGAGGGGCGGGGTAAAAATGCACAAAAATGTGTTACGTGATTTAGGGATGGCCCTCAATTCAAAATAAATATTTTTCTGAGTGTAGTCTTGCATGAATCACGTGCGGCAGGTTCATGCTGCAGTTTACCAAGGGCTTTATTTGTATGATGAATAAAGTAAGCGGAAGTAGAAAAATTGTAAGATTTTATTCCCATTCGGTGGAGGCCGCGTATATTTCCTAATTATCTTCTGATTGATGTGCTCAATCCTTGAATAAACAAAATTGTTCAGAGCCGTAACTAGGGTTGTGCCATCAGTGCCTCGACACCGTCAGATCATCAATACAGATTCATGTCCAGAAACATGTCCAGGACCCCCCAAGGTCCCTGTACAGGAATTTTCAGCTGAGTTATAGCAATTTGAAACGGATTAGTGATGACTCTCGAAGGCCTTGGGAACGTTTCGGCTTTTCTTTGAGTTATAAATCTGTCAGGTTCTTTCCAAATCAAATAATCTTCTCGTAAGGCAAAAAATGTTTCCTCCAGGTCGAAAAGCTATGCATGCAGAATAACTCAAAATCGTTTTGGATTAGCCTTCACCCAAGACCAAATGTTTTCAACCGGTAGTTGTTCTAGATTAGGACAAAACTTGTGATTGAAACTTTGATGTGCTAAAATCATGTTTTATGTCATTGGCCTTTGTGGTTACTTAATTTTGAATGCGGAAATTCACAGTTTACTGCCTTCATATCAGCACGTAACATAAAGAATAAACCCTTGTTTCTTATGGTGTAAAGTCTGCTCAAATATGATATTCTTTGTTTGGTGTCTTATTTGAATCGTTTATTAAATGAAGCCGCAGGCAAAATTTTTTCTCAAAAGAGGGGATGGGTGCTCCTATTTGTGTTGCCACCCTGGGATGTTCAATATTATATATATTCTAATGGATTTTACAAGGTTTCCACGAATTCTAAAAAACGTGGTCCAGTCCAAGGAAAAGAATAAGATTTTTCTCTATCTGAAACTATTGGGAATGGAACATTTTCTGAAGAATGGTTTACCAGAAAATTAGTTAACGGACAGTTTTCGGACAAAAGCTGGTTTATTTATCGTAAAGAAAGAGAAGCAATATTTTGTATTGCTTGTATTCTGTTCAGTATAATCCTTTATAAAACCCCCAGTGTATCTTCACTTGCCAATCCAGAACAAGGTTTTAGCGACTGGCGAAATTCAAATCTGAGGATTCCTGAGCATGAGAACTCGCAACTACACCATGAAAATTGTATTAAATGGAAATCTCCGGAAGAAAATTTTAGGGTAAAATCATCCATTGATGCGTCTTTTCAAATCACAATTGATCAAGAAATATAGAAATGCTTCTTTTATTTAGGGTGAAATTTGTGGCCACTGGCTTCCATCAAACTTAAAAATAAAATAGGTCCGTTGAACTGTCGATGATGCATCGTAAAAGCAATTGTCGGTGAGTCTCTGGTGCAATCGTTTGCGACGTTCTCTTTTGTAGGAATCCACTCCGAATTCTCAAGATCGGGTAAATCCAGTATTTTTCCTGCTCTAGTGGCCTGGAACGTAGTAATTTTTCTCTGTCTTGAGCCAGTTGAGTACAGTTGTGGAGTCTGACCAAAAGCAACTTTTTTCACCTGAATTTCAAGTAACTCTTTAACTGTTTTCGATAGTGGAACACCTAACACTCCATCCTTATTCTGGATTCTTAGGTAAACTGCTGCAGCCTGAGCCAACTCGCTGACAACGCAAAAGATGTGCATGTGGGTCTTTTCGGTTGCAATCAATTTTGGCGAATAGAATCGTAGTATGTGAACCTTGTTCGCTCACTCAAGTTCAAACAGCCATTGTTTCAATTCTTTGAACATCTGCGCTGTGATTAAATCATCTCATCCTATACCAGCACGCCAGATGTTTTGCAGTAACATTATTCCTTCAACAGTTATGGACGATACAAGTCCCACAGGGTCGTAAGCAGACATGATAATCTTTGAAACTTTCCACTTTTGTATGCACTTAAGTCATTTCTATCAGAGCTTTGTCTAACCTCCCAAAGTTCATAGAGAAAGTAAGACAATTTGAATATGTATCCCAGATCATTTCCAGTATTCACTGCTCAGATGATTTCTCATCCATGTTCATGAGTGTATGGTATTCCTTGTAAATACTGATAACATCATTCAATAGCCCCGTGAAAATATCAAAATGTTTTAACGAAACATGTTTACTTTATTATAGTCAACGAGAGGAAATATTAATTGATTTCGAGGTTGAATCTTATCATGTGTTATCGAATTTTCTGAAGAAGTAAGGTAAAAAAGATTAAGTGTGTACATAATCATAATATTTCTCCGTGGAAGAAATAACGTGCTGAAACGTGGAGGTTGGTTGATCTAACGTGGCATAATTAAAAGATTCACAATACTACCTTCTGTATCATTGTTTAAATAATGTTAAAAATGTTACACAATCGTGTTTCTTTATCAAAGGGTTTTACCTGAAGCTCATTCCATTTCTCAAAACTTCTCCAAATTAATATGGATCTAAATAAATTTATACACGATCGAGAACATCCTCGCGGATTCCCACCTGTACATTATATCCTAAAATAACAGGAGGATTGCCACAAACAGAAATTTACGGAAAGAAAGATAAGGATTAGAAAAAGAATGAAAAAATAAAAAGGAGAAAACCTAAAGAAGTTTGAAAAAATATATATTTCTTCAGTCTTTGAAATCCACGCCACACATTATTGATATTTTTTAGGAAAAAGGTTTCATCAAAACTATGATCTTGGACGGACAATGAATCTTCATTTTCCCGAAACGGAACACTTTTTTAAAATGAAAACTCATTATTCTTATTCAGCCTCCCTATATCTTGAAGAAAATGTTAATTGTCATTTGAAATTGAGAAATAGTAAGTCAGTCGCTATCGAAAGAATATTTTGAAACCCCCTGAAATTTGAACCTCCAAATGCTTGGAAAATTAACTCAAAATTGTTTAACTTCTCCCCGTTGAACTCATTTCTTTCAACTCAGGAACGTGATATCTCGGGCGTAATTTTTTATTCTCTGTTGAAACTACAAATATGACTATTAATCGTGATCTAAAACGGTGCCTGTTCCAATTTTAGGTTCCTATCACTCTGATTATGTGAACTTCCACATTCTGTTTCTCAGAACCGGATGTCCTTTTTTTAATCATACATTTTGGCCCGAATCAAGAAATACTTCAGCTCGGACATAAACTTTTGTCTTATCCTCAAATTGTGATAGCGATTTTGCAGAAGTTCATTTCGCTTCAGGCCAGTGAACGTCAGAAATATAAGGATCTGCAGATGGTTGTTCGATTTTAATAAAACTTCGTGAAATTGCTGCCACGTACTATGTCGCGATCATACATATCTGACCAATTGTGAACCACAACACTCAAGGGTATTCGGAAACGGCTATGAATAGTATTGATTTGGGAAGAGCGAGATCAAAAGGAAAGAATCTCCAACCCCTTTCCATCGCTAAGGAAATAATCAGGAGGAAGGATGAAATTTACATGTATTTGCAAGATATTGATGAGTGGGATGAGGGTAACCATTGGACACACACACATTCATCGGATTAAGGAAAGGAGGCAACTCTTGGATCAACGAAATCTGTGGTCATTAACTTTAACGAACCTTTGCAGCAATTAACTCATTACACGTGGAAGAGGGTGGAAATAACTGCACCCACTATCAAGTGCACGTGGACATTTTCCTGAAGGAGAAACTTCTAGAAGAAGAGGTGGAAAAGAGAGATAACTGCACCCACACGTGGAGGAATTTGGTACAATTGTTCGTCCACCCGACTATAAATGGAGGTACCCTGCACCCTTTAGTTTAGTTCTCAGTTCGTTTATGGGTTCTTAGTTCAGTCAGTTCAGTCAGTTCTCAGTTCTTCAGACTTCGTGCAAGTAGTGTGTGTTTGTCTTCAGTCATCAGTGCGGAAACGCTGCTCTAAATCCGAAGCCCGGACCTTCTCGTTGGAGGCCCGTCAACCTTCAGTCTCAAGTCTCAAGATCAAGTTGAATCAGTCTTTAGTCTGAAGAATCAAGTTCAATTAGTCTTAATCTTGATCTTAGTCAAAGTCCAGTTCTACAAGTTCTTCAGTCGACAGTGCAGGAGCATTGTTGGCACCATCTATCATCAAGGATCCAACAAATCTTCAAGTCCTGAGATCTCCCTTTTCGACTTGTTCCGGAAGTACAGCTCTAAGTCTAATTTCCCACACAACAACTACCTCCAGTTCAACCTGGGTTCTGAATGAAGTGCTGTCACTCAGTAAATTATTGGATCGTCATCAATTCCACATTATGGTAACCAGAATTCCGCCTCCACGAATCATTAACCAATCCCTCTCTCTCTCTCTTTCTCTCTCTCTCTGTCTCTCTTATCTCAACGTACTAGTCATCATACTTGCATTTTCCTCAAGAGTTCTATCACCTTTCCTCCAGAGCCATCTCTCTTTTCAAAATCTTGTAAGTCGTTCCCTATTGCTCTATTGATCTTCGAGTAAATGTCTAATATACAAGATCCATCTTGCATCCCTCGCTACCTATTTGACCCTGAACCTGTTCCCTAGTCCAGAGTTTCGTACTCTGCTGATAAATACAGCAAGTTCACTGATCACGTATATATAATATATACTTATAATACAAAATAATACAAACAAAGTGGAAACACTCGAGATTGAATTCACAGACAGTTTACATTATTCATTGGTTTGATGAATCATTCAAAGGAATCGTGAAAGATAATCTCCTTTCCTTCCCTTATCGCTTTTTCAGATCTTTTTTATAACTGATTTCCTTCAACTGCCTTTTATCGCTTCACAATCTATCGTCTTCTCTCCTTCTCCTATTGTATTGGTGTTTCCCTACCTCAACGTGATTTCACTCATCCCCGGTTTTCTACAGATTTTACCATTCTCTCACCACTCTTCTTACCTTCTTCGTCCCACCATCCTCTATTCATTTCATTCTTCTCTCCTCTTGGCCTTAGCTTTCCTTCTATCTTCTCTATTGGTTTAATTTCATTTTAGAAGGTGCGTATCCACGTCTTCCCCTTCCGAACCCCTAACCTTCTCGTTCTCTACTCATCCCCCGAATTCTCTCAAGTTATCCTCCTTCCCATTGACAGATTTTCAATTTCTTTCTTCAGTTCCTTCCTTCTTTCTAAAACGCCGACTCCATTCTCAAAATTTTAATGTCACTATTACTCGAAAGTGTTTTTCCTTTGCCTTTGAAGGTTACTTTCTTTTTTTTATTTCCCTTCACATTTCCATCGAAAATAAACTACCGCTCCTCTCCTAACAGGTTCAAAAGAATTTTACCCTTTTGGTCCTGCTTTTGTGCTCCGAATTTCTTCGACATGTCTCTCTTCCTTCACCTCTTACCCCCTTACACTAACTCTTCTGTTCAAACGTTCAAATCTCCCCTATGAGCACTAACATTTATTCTTCTTCGACCTTTCCTACTCTTCCTTCTACCCTCCAATCTTCTATGAGCTCCCTTCTAAACATTGGTACCATGTCACCCATCCCTTCCCCCTCTCATGGTCATTCTTCGATTCTAGCATCGTCCACAAATACCCCTTCAACAACTTTCGTTTAATAATCTTCCAGTCCTAGTCCTTTTCGTCAGGCCACGTTCTACTTAGGATCACCATATCCTATTTTGCAATAGCCTTCCAAAACCTTTTCTTCTTTTTTTTTTAACACTGACACATTTCAGAAAGCCACACTCAATGCTCTCTTTTTTCTGCTCCCCTCCTTTCTATGCTCAATCTCTCTTCTCTAACGGAAACCAAGCCTCGTCTCTTTACTCTCATTACCCTTCTCTACCTTCCTCCCTTATATTGTTCCCTCTGATCTCAGTTCTTCACTATCTTCGTCTCAGATCCACTTTACCCCGTTCACCATAAGCCCGGAACTATCTGGACATTATCCTTGTTCCTTGTCTCTCTCCATATCCTCTTCAATTCCTCCTTGTCTATTTTATTCATACCTGAAGTTTAAAACAAATTTCCTCGCTGGGTTTTCAGATAATTGAAAATATCTGCTGTCAGCAGAAACCCAGTGATGCTTACTCTGTCCTTCTTTTACAAATTTCCCTGGCTTATCATATTATTAACATCTTTTTCTAAGGTGTGTCGAATAAGTTCATAATTCTGTCTGTTTCATAGAAAAGTAGGTGAAACGATAAGAAGACCATCTTCATCAGTCCTACCTCCTGGTTTTGCTGGACGTAGCCGTATCTATCTACACATGCCAGATGATCGTGTTTTCATTGTAATTTTCGAACCTGTCTCTGAAGTTCCTAACTGGGTGCTACATCCAAATCCAGAATATATCACAGCAGAACGTATTTATGTAAGATGGAAGCCTGGCCGAGGTGCAGTTTCAATCATTCAACCTTGGTCTCATGCTATGGATATAAATGATGCTGTTCATGAAAAACCCCGCTGTTTGATGTTAACAAAAACTAGCGTTTTTGCATCAACATTCCTCCACCGTTACGATGATCAAGAACTAACACCGAATGTCAATCGCCCGAATGTTTATTTACGAATGCCAGATGATAACATTCTTTATACGGGAGTCCTGAAAAGAGACGACGATCGTCCTCCTAGGTGGTTGATATAAAAAACTGGATACTGAGAACCAGATATAAATACATTAGATTTTTTCAATGAAACGAGGTCCATCCAGAAAGTATCCAACCTTCTGCTCTAACCCTGTACCTATTTGTGCTATTGTCATCTGATAACAAGCAGCATCGATTTTGCTTAGTGTTGGTTTACAAGAAAATTGATGCTTCTATTAAAAATAAAGTTATTACGAAAACTATGCAATGTTCTCGATTAAACACAGTATTGTCTCAAAATGAGTCTCACTTGGTTTCATTCCAATCTATTCCAGTTCCATATTTCTTATCAGGGGTTGCTCAAAAATTGCGTCACATTGCCTCAGGTGGGGTTTCAAAATTTTTTTACAATTTGCGACGTATATGATGGAGCGTTAGCGCAGAGTGTCAAATCTCACATAGAAAGTATAAATGATAGATCAATATTCATTTTTCGACGTACTGGTCATCCATCCACACCCGAGGCTCTTAAAAGAACCCGGGTTCTCGGCAGATCGATAATACTTCTACGAGAATGCATTGTTTAATATAATATTTTAAACACATTATCTGAAGGCAATTATACTGGTCGGAACACAAAATTTTTTTCGAAAATTTCATGCTTCATGTCACATCAAATCAGCAAGTAGCGTGTCATCGCTTGATGAGTATCAGATAGGGTAATATAACTTCTCGGATAATTGATTGTATTTCGTGAAACTGTAGCTTCTTTAACTGACAGAAAGATGAAACCGAATCGCGCAAATGCATTCTCCACTCGAAAAATATTCCTATTCAGACCTTTACAACTCACTTTCACGTTTAGAATATTTTCTCCGAAAAGGCGTATGCGGTTATATGTCAAGAACTATGCTAACATTCTTGACATTTCCACCTAGCATAGCATGACCATGACGGCATGCTACAATACTCATGCGAAATCCTCTTTAATTCAGTAGAATTCCCATACGTTTGACATAATTCTCTCTGAATCACCAAAATTGTCTGGAAATCAGTGAAATTCGCTTGAATTTTCTTAAATTAGCGAAATTCTCTTGAAATCAACAGCATCTTTCAAGTTCCGCAGAATTCTCTTTTCTAGAATAATCTGCTAAATTCAAAATAAAACAGGATAATTTGACTAAATTCAAGAGAATTCTGCCAAACCTAGGAGAATTCTACTGAATTCAAGAGAATTATACAAAATTGGAGACAATTTTAAGCATTTTAAGAGAATTCTACTAAATTCAGGATGAATTCTACATTATCAAGGTTGTTGATCTTAAGATAATTCTGTCAAGCGTTGGATAATTCTGCCGAATTGAAGAGAATTCTTCAGCGTTCAGGAGAATTCCACTGAGTTGACGAAAATTCTACAAAATTCAAGGGAATTGACAGAATTCATGAGAATGTTGTCGAATTTGTTTGATTATGGAAAATATTTTTTTCAATTTTTGTATCTTGTTGACGCGTGAAGTTGCACCAGACAATCACAACCTACCGGAAAAGCTTATATTCCATCTACTGGGATTTGACTTCGAAATTGTTATTGTTCAAATTGTTAGGATTATGAGTACACTCGTATGATAATAGATATGATTATAATTATCTTATGATGGTAGAGTATGCAATTTGCTTCTGTCATTAACCTGTGCCCTCTTATAGATGTTCCAGTCTGAAGGCAATCAAGTTCTATTTGTCCTATTGCACGAAATTCTTGTCTTTTTACGGAGTCTCTCCAGGTGGGTATTTCACCATTCTGCTCCCTTCCTAGACTTAATTGTGCTTTTAGGGCAATTGTTCTCATATGATGTTGTCAGATCCCTTCGGAGAAAATCCACGGCGTGCTCCAACTCATCAATTGTACCATAGCTTGTGGGGAATTCCGCAAGCCTCCTTTTGAGTTCCACTCTGTATGAGTCCAAAAGTGTATTTCTGGGGTTTCTGATCTTAGAGACTACCGGTTTTCCTAAGCTTGATCGAAACATGATATACTTGTGGTCCTAGAGAGACTCCGCATCAGAGACTCTCCAGTCCACTACCCTGCTCCTCAGTACACCCGAACATAGAGTCAAATCGAGAACCTCACTTCTGTTTTTAGTCTGGAATGTGGGAGTATCACCCCAATTCAGAATCTCCATACCCTTGATGGCTATGTATGCCCTTGGCCCTTTTTCTCGAGGCCCCTTATATATGGAGCTACATCCTGACAAGCCGCTTATCCTTTCCCTGTATAAGCAGGGTTCTTGTATTAGGGGAATTCCTGCCTGCACCACTGACAAACGCCTGGCTGGAACCGCCGAGGCGCCTTTGCTCTGGTACAGATTAATCTGCATCATGGGGATTCCCGTTTCAGTCATTGAAAGGCTAATTCAGGGCCCCTAGATAGGGTTGTTACTCCAGATCCGCAAGGGGTCCAGAAGTTTCCACCGCTTGTAGTAGACTGCCCCCTGAGGAGCCTTCCACCACCAGCGGTGGGTTAGGAGAGGGTTCCGGAACGAAACCGTCATTGTTCTTGTTTTGTTTCTCATGTTTCAGCAATTGTCCCACGAAAAGCTAGGGAAATTGGAAACACCCCCTGCAGAGCCCCGCTTGCGGGTGGCGGTTCTATGTGCCATGAGATTCGACCTGATATCCCAAAGTCCCCGTTGAGTTACCCCTTTAAGTTCCAATTAAGTCATTTTTTTCCACTGTACACTGGTCATGAGTTCCTTTCTTCTTTTCTTAAATCAGAAGAACGCGAATATCTTCTAAACTGGAACCGGCCATCAGGACTCTTTTCACGCAGACGCCCAGATAGACAGTACTCGCTTGCCTTTGCTTACAAGGGCCGCAAAACGTAGAGATATAAGAATTTCCAGGCTGGAGGTGCCCCCATCTTTACCGAGAGTCGTCAGGTTATTTTGGTCAAGCGTAGTTCATGGGCTGCCCCAGCCTTGTATCGATGCGCGCGCTGTAAGCAACTTTTCTAAAAGTACATGTACCGAAAAGCGCGAGTATATTTAAAGTCAATAAATACCATCAATAATAATAATACAGATAAATATTCGAAACAAATTTCCACTTACAAAAAAAATTAAATTGAATCTAAGAAATAGCTTATTCCTCTAAACAAATCATTATTCATATAATATTACAAGTTTATGCTTCGTAATCTTGAATCGACCCGCGCTTTTCAGTACATGCGCCGTTGGAAAAGTGGCGGTTTGTTAGCCAATTAAGAAGCAATATAATAGAATGAAAAATTACTCAAATATTTCGAGGAATGGTGCGTATTATAGCATGACGTCATGGTCAGGCCAAGATGGGTGGAGATGTCGAGTAGATTGGCATAGTTCTCAACATGGAACTGCATACGCTTGTTTGGAGAAAATATTTTAAACGTGAAAGTAAGTTGAAAAGGTCTGAATAGTAATATTTTTCAAGTGTAAAATGCATTTGCTCAATTCTGTCACATCTTATTAGCGGTTGAAGACGCTTCAGTTCCACCAAATATAATCAAATATTTGCCATTTGTGGTTAGATTACCCTACCTGATACACTAACCTGGAAGATTGGATATTTCATTTTATTTCGTGAAACTGAAGTGTCGCCAATCGACAAAAGAATGGAACATGACTGACCTTGGAATATTTTCTCCAAAAAATTGTATGCATTCTCATGACGTCATGCTAAAATACTCAATTCAAACCAACAAGGGCTTTCAGGTCCATGGGCCTCTTTCTAATTAATCGGCCAATGGCGCGGGGAAGACAACACAGAGACCGTAATGGGAGATGACGGAACTGCGCAATTTGCAGAGTTTACGTGTGAGAGAGAGAGAGAGAGAGCGAGAGAAAGAGGCGCTTGCAGAGTTTAGGTGACTCAAAACTAGACCGGATGATCTAGTTTCTAGCTTCTTCATATAAACCAGACAGAAGGACGACCGTCGTCTTTTTTCAGGACTCCCATATAAAGAATGTTATCATCTGGCATTCGTACATAAACAATCAGGAGATTGAAATTCTGTGTTAGTTCTTGATTGTTGTAACGGTGAAGCAATGTTGAATGTTGTACAGGTAAGAGTGGGGTTATTGAAGGCAGGGGGGGGGGGGCGAAAGGGAAAACCGTTGGCTCATAGTTAAAGTAGGAAGCCAGGAAAAGATGAGAGAAGTGATGGAGAGAAAAAGGGCGCCAAGGGAAATGAGTGAAGGAATTGACGAGGATATGGAGAGAGACAATTAACGGGGGTAATGTTCAGATAAGTCATGGTTTATGGGTAAACGGGGTAAGGTCCATCAGGGACGGAGAGAGAACAGCTGAGAGCAGAGGAAACAATATAAGTAAGAAAGGTAGAGAAGGGGCATGAGAGTAGGAGAGACGAGGCAGGGTTTCCATCAGAGAAAAGAGTTTGAGCACAGAAAGGAGGAGGGGGGATGAGAAGAGAGCAGTGAGTGTGGCTTTCCGAATTGTGTCTGGGTTAGAAAACAAGAACGAAAGTTTTGAGAGGCTATTGGAAAATAGGAGGAGGTACTGCTGAGTGAAACGTGGCCAGATAGAAGGAATGGAAGACCATCAAACGAAAATTGTCGTAAGGGTACGTATGGAAGATACAAGAAGCGAAGAAAGACCATGGAAGTGGTAAGGGAGTGAGTGATATGGTATCAGGGATTAGCAGGGCTATCAGGGGAGATGAAAGAGTAGGAGAAAAGGTGGAGTGGGAGATGTTGAGAAAAATAAATGAGGTTGGAAGACAGAGGGTAGCCATCGTTTGCGAGCATAGGGACGAGAGGTCAGCATAAAATATGAGGAGTAATAAAGAGATGGATGGAGGAAAGAAATGAGGAGTTAGTTTCGATAGGGGGAGATTTTTACGCTTGGATAGAAGAGTGAGGGGTAGTAGGGTAAGGGGTGAAAGAAGCGAGACATTTCGATGAAATTCAAGGCACGATAATAGGATCAGAAGGGAATAACTCTTTGGAATCTGTTAGGAGAGAAGGGGAAGAAGTGGAAACATAATCTTTTTAAAAAGTGTCAACGTTTTTGCCTTGTAGCAAAGGTTATATAAATCTCACCCAATTAATTTAGAGAAGACGAGTAAGATGTACCGACTCGAACTTCGTAACGTTCGACACTGATCCTGACCACCTCAATCAGTTCGGTGGGAAAAGAAGATAACAGGATAGAAGAGGCAGGGTTATTATCAATGGATAAAACCAAAATAGTTTGTGAAAAATTGCTGGGTAACGAACTCGTCCTTTCTTTTTAAGCCTCGAAATAATCTGTCGAAAACGAATCCTATCAGGCCAATTCTCACACAAAACCAGTACCTTCATGATGATTTTCATGTTCCCCAGGCTTCTCCAGATATTGCAGAAAGTCGCGTGTTCTCGGCGACGATCTTAATGATCAATTTTGAGAACTTTGAAAATTAGGGTAAATGGTAATTCGGAAAGATAAAAATTAGAACAAACGATCACAATCAATTTCTAAAATTCTAAGATATAACTATTTCATGAGTGAAACCCTCAACATTATTGATTTGATCATAAAATGTTCTCTAATGCAGATTTAGAAAATTGAATAAGATGAACCTCGTCTTCCCAATTAGGCAGCACGCTGTTTGAAACTTCAAATATTTGTTTTATTCTCTTTTTTTACGCTT
This sequence comes from Andricus quercusramuli, assembly GCA_932178445.1. Classification (NCBI taxonomy): domain Eukaryota; kingdom Metazoa; phylum Arthropoda; class Insecta; order Hymenoptera; family Cynipidae; genus Andricus; species Andricus quercusramuli. The sequence continues at coordinate 26,454 of CAKNXH010000885.1, forward strand.
TTTCTCTGTTCTTAAATTCAAAAATCAAGTCTTTTTAATGCTAGCGTCAACTAAGGCCTTCAAAATCTCGAGTTCAAAAAAGAAAAGTTTCATGTTTCAACTTTGAAATTTCAAAATTCCGGAAAATCTATATTCCATATACGTCTATATTAATTTGAAGAAGATTTTAGGAACAAAAAGCGAGCTTAATTGAATAGTTTAATAAAGAAACACGATTGTGTGATATTTCAATCTTTATTGACACAATTATACAGTAGGTAGTATTGTGAATCTTGTAATTAGGCCACGGTAGATCCATGAGCACTTACGTATTACCAAGTTATTTCTACCAAGAGGATAAATTATGATTATGTACACACTTAATTTTTTTGAACCTTACTTCGCCAGAAAATTCGATAACATATGATAAGACACAACCTCGGAATCAGTGAAAATTTTTATTGACCACAATAAAATAAACCTGTTTCGTAAAAAGATTTTGATATTTTTGATGCGGTATTGAAATTAAATTTTTTTCTCCCGATTCTGAGGTTATCCCATTGCAAATGTTACATTTTATCTTCGGTACATTTTACAAAAAGAGTTAAGATAACCATATCATTCAAAGTTTAATTTTTGCACATTTGTGACTGGACAATAAGAAGACAAAATAACGCGACATATGTTTTCCTATGGATTTTGACGCGCTGAATTCGAATCCGATGTCAGAATTTGCCATTCATGTCAGCCTTTTACCACAACATAAAAAAAACTCAATAAAATTATATAGAATTGTGATACTCTGCCTTGAAGAGCGTTTTCTTTTGAAAGCACATATTAGCGGAGTCTTTTTCTTACAATTGACGTGCAATAACTTTAACTCACCTAACTCAACCTAAACTCACCTAACGTAACCTAACCTAGTATTATAGAACCCTTATCTTTCATTGCGATGACGGTAGTTTTGTCAAATAGAATGCTATGTCCTGTTTCGATATGATGCATAGCTAGTGCTGATTGCGCGAAATGTTCAAGCCTGACTTTTCTCTCATGGAAAGGCACATGAGAGTAAAGTAAGGCTTGAGCGAATTAGGGAGAGCAGTATCAGCTTCAGCTAATTTGTCCATTTTGAGACAAAGTTTTCTGTGATATTTTTGTTCTCTTATTTCTCATATTGGCATTATCGGCTATCTGACATTATCACACTCGAATGCATAGTGGTTCACCCCGGAAACACCAAAGCTGTTAAGTTTGTGTCTTATAAAACATCTAAATGATGCACAAGAAATGTGTCGTGATCGTACTTTCAATTCAAGTACATTGGGTTTCCCTTTCACATACACAAGGGTCAGTTTGCCATCCTTATCTAACTTTTCTGCTAAATGAGGTACAGCTTGAGAACGCTGATAGGATCCAGTGAAAAATATTGTTAGATATCTTTCACTCATTTCTGGAAAATCCAGAATTTCATCTGTGGTGAGTGTTTTGAAGGGAGTTTTTCGATGTGTCAGACTACAACCTTCCACCGTAAGCATTATTGAGAAATTATCGGAAGTTGCGTGAGAGGAAGACAGATCTGTTTCAGTTTCACACTCAGAATCTTTGTCAGAATTATTTCTATGAAAAGAGAGTTGGAATTTATTACACAGAATGTCATCTATAGCTTTTCTTCTTTTAAGACAGCAAGAAAAGGAATTTTCTTCATCTTCATCACGTATTACTTTTTTTCTACTCACGCTTTTGTAAAGTGTATCACAACCAACGCACATAAGTTTTTGTTGCAATGTAGACATGTTTGGATTATAGGATCGCAATGAATATTCGAATCGCAAAAGTTATGTTTTTAAGTGAGTGGAATAACGCATGAACAACAATTGCTGACAAGAAAAAACGAAGATCGCGAAGTTAGATGCCTTCTTGTCTAGAGAGAATTAAGAAAAGAAACGGATCAAGATCACATAAGCTTATGAACGAGTAACACGGACTGAAAAAATCACATACACAGCGCTTTCTAGAGCTAGAAAGGATGAAAACCAAGAAAACAGACACAAATTACACGGACTTTCAATTATTTGCTATTGTGTGAAGCTGAAAATTAGAAGACTATCACATAGAATGTCATTCATTTGGGTATTTTATATAAGACATTGCGCGGGTGATGCTTATGCATCATTTGATTCAGGATTTCAAAAAACTAAAGGCAGTAAACGTGTGCTTCTATTGTATTTGTCTTTTGTTTCTGTGTTTTATAAATCACCTCGATTCGTGAAAGGCAAGGGGACTCACGATAATGCAACCTCCTTCACCTGGTATGAAGAAAATATTGTTTATGATGTATTTAATTACATCAGTAACATCAATTAGAATGCTCTCTTCATTTTCGACAGTCACAGGGAGAAGAGAAAGAGAGTATGACCTTGAGGTCACGAAGGTAAACGCAAAGTCACAGAAAGAGAGAAGAGGGAAAGAAAGAGGTGACCTCGAGACCTCAGAGGCTTAACCCAGAGTCACCGGTAGAGAAAGAAGAGAGTAGTGGAAGGTGAGAGGAGAGAAGTAGAAGATTGATTTCTAGTTGACTTCGTTTATTGGCTAAGATGCTACTACAAGAGAGAGCCCTGTAGGTAGCATCGCCACTCAAAAAGGAGAGACAAGTCACGAGGGGGTGATTTTGTCTCGGTAAGTGTCAGAGCACGAGTCAGTGCTAGGACACAAGTCAGTGCCAGAGCACAAGTGACGATTTTACCCAGAGCGTCGTTATTTATCTCCTAGAGGCGGGAGGGCTAAAGCGAAGAAGGAAGCGGCTGCTGGCCCTCTGATTGGCCCTGACTCTCTCAACGGAGTCGCAACGGAGCGGTGGGGACACCGTACTTCGTGCTATCTTCTTCGAACCTCGAGCGTTTAGCGCCATTTAACAATGACCTTTAAAAATGAAACAAAACTTCAGACTAAACCTAAACTTGAAACTGATACGCTGGAAGTAAAAGATTTTTCTTTACCGGAAATCAGGTCGTTTAAAAAAAATATGAAGAAATTAATTATTTCAATATTGTAATTTTGATTTTAAAAAAATTACGCGGCAAGGAGAGAGAAAAAGAACAGGAGAAAGTTCTAGATTGTGCGTACGTTATTTCTGTAATCTTTCCACGGTGTTATCTCGTGCCGGGAATTTTTTCAAAGGCACAACTATCCGGTGGGCGCGTCAGTTTCGCCGCCTGATAATGGCCTACGTGCCAGAACGTTCTCGGAGGGAATTATGAGTTTCCTTGTGAGTCATAACTAGAGGGAAAGCAAGCTCGTTTGTCGACACCATTAAGAAGCAATTAGCACGGAAGGATTTCCCGCTTGGGTTTCTGCATACAAAGCAAAGCGGGGAATTTATCGTGACTCATCGCTTCTTAGTGTTTCTCAAAATAGACCTACTGGAACATTTTATTTGGATCATACGCTTGGCTGAAATGAATAAATCGATTTAAACCTGGATGTTTTTTATTCAGAAAGGAAAGATTGGTCGCTGAAAAAACAGGGAAGTAAGGAATTTTGAGAATGAAGTCTCTCGGCCACTCTAATATTATAGATTTATATCACACAAAAAATGCGGTTAATGTTTTGGATGAAAGTCGTCTGCTCTTATTATTTGAAAATTCTTGGAGATTGGCCGATCCGTGCCTGAGGGAGTCTCCTGGATTTCTTCTGTGGTCATTTCTTTAACCTCGCCACTGTACATGTTTATTTTTGCCCGTTTTTGCATGCCACGTTTCCATGCATATATTCCGCGAAGATCTCTGTTATTTTTCACCACTATTGCAAAAATGTCACCATTGGACGTTGATAATACAGTATGTTCTCCGGTTGGCATGGGTCCAAGGACCTGATATCTTTCTCTCACTTGAATTGGTGCATCTTGAGGAAAAGTGTATCTACGCATTTCGAATCGCCGATTCGGATTCGCGTGGGGAACAAGTCGAACAGATTCAAGTTCTTCAACTGTAAGTCGTTGTAGTTGTAAAGAAGAAGGCCGGGCGGAAGGTGATCTGGACCTGGCACGCAGAGAAGATTCTGCAGGAGGAGGAGACCTGACCGGAGAAACCGAATGAGGTGTGGCAAGAGAAAGAGTCAAGTCAAGAGAAGAAGAACGACTACCATGAGGAACACTAGGAACAGATTCTCTATTAGCTGATCGCTCGGCCTGTAAAGTCAACTCTGCAAACAGAAACATAGAATTCAATTTAGAAACAATCTCTAAAAACATAAACTCAAACAATTAAACTTGTGTAATGGAATTGCACAGAAATACTTTAAACGTATGGTACGAATTCCGTATTGAAAAAGAAACTTCAGAATCTGTTTCTCTTTAGCACACACATTATGGATTCCTCTAGAATAAACTTAGATTAAATTTGTATCCATTTTGGACAAACTCAAATAAAGTTTGAGAGAAAACAGCAAAAGGAATGAAATTCAAATCCAATCCCAAAAATCTTGCATAATATATAGCTTGAAGAATGTCCACAAAATTATAGGTATATTATATTATTATATTCACCAATAGAATTGAGGATAAATGCCGAAGACAAAATGAAGTTAGAAACAATCCTCATATTTTTTAATTAGTGGGAAAGCTAATTAATTCAATAATGGAGACTTGGATAGATGATGATCTATCAAATTGATATTTCAGTTCTTCATCAAGTAATATGGTATATCTTATACTCGTTATCTCAGGGATTGCAGGCGTTGAGTTTGTCTTGTTCAGATATTTACATTTCATCATAGTCAGTTTCAAGGAAAAATATTTCATTACTTAAGCTTGTTAAACAGACATCTTAATTTATATAATCTTCAAAGTTCAAGCACTTTTTGTCGTTTGAGTGGATAATTCATATAGTGTATTTCCCGGTTTCCCTGGTTTATTTATCAAGAGATTTGAATGGTTTTAAGCTACTTTCAACAATTTCCTAATATGAAAAAAGATTTCACAGATCTCTGATTCAGATAGAGATTCTTGTAGTGAATTTTTGTTCATATTTCTTTTCTTTACTCCCTATTCCGCCGCAGAATTAAAATAATAAGACATATAACAACACTCAAAATTGGCTTATGAGTACATTCAAAAGAATCAATCTCCACTACTTTATCAAATTTCCTGTTTTTTTCAGGTCATTTCCGGATTTCTCATTCAGATACAGACCATGAAAATATGCTGAAGAACTGGAAAGATGAATTTCATGCTTTCATTTCTTGTTTGTTCCTTTTTATACAATTCCTATTCGTTATTTTAGATAAATCAACGGCCTGAAAAATTTCTTTCGTAATGAGCGTCGGAGGTGACAACAATCACCACTCGCTTGCATTCTGATGTTCTAGAAAGTTTTCACAATGCACAGGTGTTCAATGAAACCTTCTTCTGAGCTGCTGCCAGTACACCATTGATTCCTGAATGTGCAAGATGTTCAGTGCATCTTGTAGCTGAAATCACAATAGGATGCATAGATGCATGTTCCATATTCTTCCAGTCGATCAGTTGGGATATCATGATCCGTCTGGATAGTAACATCCCAATACAAGACGTAATTTTGGTTTTCCAAAACGGACATTGGAATTTGTCTCTAGGAATGCATCCATTTTGTTGAAAGTCGTTGGTTCAGAGCAAGTTGTTAATGTAAAATCCCCGCCACATCATTATGTCTGTGCGTAGATTCTCTCTGAGCCATTACACGACAACCGTCAAGAATGTGGTTCACGGATTCGTTGGTATTATTATATGATTTGACTTAGTTGTTGAATCCAGAATCTAGAGTCATGGTTCCTTAAAGCAGCCAAACCTGACGCAATCAAAGCATATACGTGATCCACTCCTGCTCCTTCTGTCCTAGAAGGTGAGCAAGAGCGAAAAATTTACGGAAGAGACTTCGCATAACACTGTCTCTTGAATTGCGGTTTCGAGCCGCGGATGACCTTACAAGGCAGACGGGAAAGTTGGAGATGAAGGTTTCACCTCTGGATAGTATTTCAGAGTCATCAGTCTTTGTAGAATGTGATGAGGAACAGTGTTGGAGGGCCAGATGAATTGATCCTGGAAGAACAGCCTGACGCTGTTAAGCCGGAATTTTGTTGAGTTGTCTAAGAAATTAAGCTTCCATACCTCCGAGACAGCTGATTATGAGAACTACAAAATGGACTTTGTAGCCTTGGTGCAGCCTTTTTCGCTCGAAAAGGAGTGCTTGATGTTGCGCCTATTTTTCATTCTCCTTTGCCGTGATATCATAATCGGCAGGTTCCGAGAATTCAATCACGCGAATGAACTTTGTCTTCAGATCTGGAAGGAAAATATCAAGATTTGTAGTACTGATACGTTGGGTGATGGAGAATGAGAAAGTCCAGTAGACATTAGACTGATCATTCTCCATGATGCATGCATACTTTGAGCACCTACTGAGAACAGGTCGAAGTAGTTTTGGCTCTTGATTGCACGCTCCACAGTTGCCATCGCCTACATGTACATTCAACATGCGTTTGCGGTAAACTAAGGTGTCTACAACACTGTTTCGACAGGCAAGAAGAAATCCATCAGTCTCCGATCTCAATCCAGCAGACTTAAGCAACACGTGTGATACGGAAGATCCGGGATGATGACATTGATGGATTGTAATAATCCTGCATGAGCTTCGGTCAAGTTGCTTCAACTCATCGACGTTCCATCTCACTGCACGCAACGTGTAGAGCAGCATAGGAATGGCCAGCATATTGGTTGCCTGGATCTTGTTCTTCCCAGATAATGCGCAAGCTAAAATTATTCTGAAAACTTGGCGATACCTTTTTTCAAGGGCCGTTTTTAACACAAGCAGCATTTTTCTTTCCGCATGCTTTATTCCAAGATATACATATGTTTCTCTATTACCAAGATGTTGTACGGTATTTTTACCTATGAGTTGAACAGCCTGATCGTCACGCAACGATGTGGTTCCTGGTATTTTTTTTAAGCTCATGCCAAACGCTCTAGAGTACATATTCACTACCACGACAAGGATGTTCGGGTCCCCTTTCGGAAAAGCAAACAGTTCAAGGTCGTCTATGTACAAGAGGTGGACAACATTATATTCTTTTTTGTTCAGCTGGCCACATAGGTATCCAGAGATTTCGCCTCGGAAGACCATAGATTAAATTGACGGATTTAGCTCAAACGGGATATATTATATTATATTATATGAATTATGATGTAGTTTTAAAAAAATATAGTGATAAAATTTGTTTTCTTGGAACTCACTCTAATGAAATGTAAATATCTAAGCAGGGCAAACCTAGCGCCTCCAATCTCTGAGATAACTAATGTAAATTGTACTATGTAATCTAGTGAAGAACTGGTACGTTATTCTGTTCAATTATTATCAATCCAAGTCTCCATTAATATATTAATACGCTTTTCCTCTGATCAGGAAAGATGAGGATTGTTTCTATTTTCGTCTTGTCTTCGGCGTGTATTCTCAATTCTATTGGTAAATATAATAATATAATATATCTTTAATTTTATGTACATTTTTCAAGCTATAAGCAAAGAAAAATTGTTATTGTTTGGCAATTCCGTTATAAGAGTTGACTCTTTTGAGTTTACGTTTTGGAAGATTTTTTCTAAATTGAATTCTATGTTTTTTGTTGCAGAGTTGAGTTTACAGTTAGAGCGTTCACCCGATGACGACTCCATTTCTCGTGTTCCTCGTGGCAGACCTTCTTCTCTTGACTTGTCTCTTTCTCTTGCCATACCTCATTCAGTTTCTCCGGTCAGGTCTCCACCTCCTGCAGAATCTTCTTCCCGTGCCAGGTCCAGATCACCTCCTGCCAGGCCTTCTTCTGTACACCTACAACGACTTACAATTGAAGAACTTAGATCTGTTCGACTTGTTCCCCACGCGAATCCGAATCAGCGATTTGAAATTCGTACATACACTTTTCCTCGCGATGCACCGATTCGAGTAAGAGAAAAATATAAGGTCCATGGGCCCATGCCAACCGAACGGCAAACTGTATTATCAACATCCAATGGTGAAGTCTTTGCGATTTTGGTGCGAAATAACAGAGATCTCGGCGGAATATATACATTAAAAAATGGCGTTCAAAAACGGGCAAAAATAAACATGAACAGCGGCGAGGTTAAAGAGATGACCACCGAAGAAATAGAAGAATCTCCCTTAGGTAATCATCGGCCTATCTTCAACAATTTTCAGATAATATGGGTAGACAACTTTCGACTACAACATTGACTAATTTTTTTTGTCATATAAATCTGAAATATTAGAGTGGCCGAAAAACTTCATTCTCAAAATTCCTTAACTTCCCTGATTTTTCAACGGCCAATTTTTCTTTTTCCCTAGCCGTTATTATTGAAACACCAGAGATTCAGTTTTTTTTTACATTTTCAACATCGAATCTTTTATAATCTGAATAAAAAAATTCCAGGTTTGAATCGAATTCTTTATTTCAATCAAACCAGACGATTTTTTACAAAATTTTTGAATCATCAACAAAATAATTAGATTTCAACAAAATAGTTTAATTTTCGACAAAAAGATGAATTCTCAGCGAAACTCCAACCAAGATGAATAATTTTTTAACCCAATTTCAGAAGGAGGGAGTTACAATACTTCTAAAATCTTTACTTTGAACAAAAAATTACCGTCAAGAATTATAATTTAGACAATTTAGCCAAGATACAAGTAATACAAAGCCTATAAAGGTAACACATTCAAACTCGACGGTGATGTCCATTTTGGTGCGAAGTTTTAGATTGCCTGGTAACTATTAGTAACTTTTTCAATTTACATTCATTGAAAATGTCATTTTCAAAAAATTAGCGACCTAAAAACGTTATTAATAATAGCATTTCATGCGTATTTCGGAGAGCCATATGATATTCATGAGCGAACCTAATTTCCGAACGATATGTTCAGATGTTTTGGGCATGTTAAGAGAATGAAAGGTGAACGAATGACGAAACCAGTTCATCAAAGTAAAGTAAATAGCAGCGTGCCCAGAGGCAGACCGCAAAAAGAATGGTTAGAATGTATGAATGAGACCCCTATTTCGAAGACATATAAGGAGCCATAGAAACACACGAGCTAGTATGAGAAAATTCACAGACGTGAAGGAAACTGAAGAGGTATGCCAAGACATGAAAGTGTGAAGACAAAAAGTTGATAATAAATGCATAAGGAAGAGTGCCAGTTGAGTGAATGACGCCTAAAACAAAACACCTTGGATACAAGTTCGAATATACAAGAAAAAGAAGTTCACCGGCTCGAAGAGGATTCAAGCAGGGGTTACATGAACGTTGGGAAAATATTCGCCCGGAAGATGCTCATACAATATTCAGTATTTGAGAGATCAGGTATCCTTTCTACGTAGAAAGGGATATGAAGTTCTTCATCAGCAAAAAGAACAGCAACATCCTCCAGCGCATATACCACCCTTTCCGAAAAGAACACCTTTGCAGACAGCCGACAATGTCAACATCAGGGCTAAGAGATCAAACATCGACCAAAAAGTCTTTCTGAGGATAGAAAAAGTAGCCTAAGGTAATACTACAATACTACAGTAAACTCTTGAAAATCAAGCAGCACTGGACGCAAAAGAACCAGAGCTCGTTCAACAACAAAAGAACATCTTGAACGTCGAGCAAAGTGAATTCAGGAAAATTCCCCTTTTTCTACTCAACCTTCCCTTCTGCTCAATAAAACGTCGTATACCGTTTGGAATCCGCCTAGTCGAGAAGATATTCAAGTCCTCTAGAAACGATTATATGGAGATACTTATAAGCTGAATAAAAACGTTGCATATATATCACTCGTTCGTAAGTTTTGCCAAAGAAACTGTTGCAAGGTCTAGAGGAAGAGTGTCCACCAATTACTGCTGAAAATGTGAAGAAAGTTATCGCTAGAACTAAGAACTTTCAAGCACCAGGGCCAGATAAAATCAAGAAAGAAACTGTGCTGGATGAAGTTCACTTCTAAGAAGCAACATCTAGCTCGTATATTTACTACTTTCTCAAGCAGGGAACAACCCATCTCGAAGTAGTTCGTGAAAGCACGCAGGATGCTGATCCCTAAGACGAAAGATTTGTCCAGTCCGAAGAACTACGGGTCCATAGCATGTTTAAACACCAGCTACAAGCTATTCACTAGCATCCTCAAAGAGAGAATATTAACATACATCAAGCCACTACAAAGTGCAATAATTGAACAGCGTGAGTGCAGGAGAGAACTAGCAGGTTACAGGAAGAACCTGTTGATAGACAGGTGTATTAACCAGGACTCGTACATCAACATAATGTCATCAATCGTCTACAAGAAGTAGACTGTTCGCTTCTTCTGAGAGAACAAGCTAACAAGCCCCTTCATGGTGAATTCTACGTCATTATACGTACAGAAGAGCTAATGATGGGTCTGTCCAGCACGTTTCACAAGTCTGCTGAATTGAGATCGGAGCCTGAGGAATTTCTTGTCTCCTGTCAAGACGGCGTTATAGACACCTTCGTTTACCGCGAGTGCATAATGAATGTAACTATAGGCGATACCAACTGACGAGCGCGCAAGCAAGAGCCAGAAGCATTTGGACATGTTCTCAGTGGATGCTCAAAGTATGCATACTGCGGGTAGTTAGATATACACAATGCGGCTCTAAAATTGTTAAATTACCATCTTCGGCACTTCTATGGTGTTGATCTAATACTTACGTTGCTATATACCCAGGGAGAACTCGACTCCGTTGTGGAAAATGATCAGTGTAAGATGAACTGGAATCTCTCGTTCTTCACCACTCAAGGTAGCAGTGCTTCAAAGCCTGATATTTTCCTGTGAGATCTGAAGACGAATATTGTGAACGTGATTGAATCCTCAGTATCTTCTGACGGTAATATCAGGAAAGAGAAGAAAGGAAAACGAGGGAAATAACAAACAATTCTTCTCGAACTGAGCAAGTTGCACCAAGGCTGCAAAGTTCATATTGTAGTTCTCATAATCGACTGCCTTGGTGACATGAAAGCTTTATTTCTCAGCCAACTCAACATGATTGTGTCTTGTCAGCTTCAGGCTGTGTTTCTAGGATCACTTCATCTGGTCCGCCAACACTGTTCTCATAAAAATTTACAAAGATTGGTAACTTTACAGAGATTGGTAAAGATTGGTCTCTCGCGTAAATCTGCCACTCTTGCTCATCTTCTTGGATGAAAGGAGCAGTAGTAGCTGACGTGCCCATACCAGTTGCGTCGCAATTGGTTGCTTTAAAGTTTCATGATCGTAGATTCTAGAGCCTGCAACTTTTTGAAATCATAAAATAGTACCAACGAATCCATCAAGCACATTATAGATGGTTGTCGCGCAATGGCACATAGAGAACATACACACAGACAGAATGATGTGGTGGGTATTATATATCAACAACTTGCCGGAAACCAAGGAAATCGTTGACATTGCTTGACCACTGAACCGGAATTTGCAGGCAACCTATACGACCAAGATCTATGAGTATAGCGAGCTGAGGCATGTAGTGAAAAGAATATGGAAGAATGTGAAACATGCATCTATCCGTTCTACTGTGATTTCGGATAAGGGCAATGTGCACGCCTGATAAACTAAACAGCTTGAACATTTAGTAGTCAGTAGGTAACTGGCAGCAGCCACCGAAGCAAACGTGCAGAGCAGTATAGAAACGACCAACATACTGTTCGTCTGGATCTTATTCTTCTCAGATAAGTCGGAAGCCTCAATTTTTCTGATAGTTTGGCCATACCTTTTTTCAATGGCCGTTTTTAAAGTACGCATATTTTGGGTTTCCGCTTGCGGTATTCCAAGACGTTGAATGGCATTTACACCTATGAGTTGACCATCTTGATCGTCACGTAATGATGTGGTTTCTAGTCTTTCTTTGCAACAAGGATGTTGAGATCCTTTGATCCATCTTTCATCCATCTCGTTAATCTTGGCTGTACCTCGTCCCATGGTTCGTGTTATCGAATGCCCTGCGGTAGGCAATTCAAGCCATGGACAGATTGCATCTACCCCTAATCGAGTTTTTGAAGATACACCAGACTATTAACAGCTTCCCCTTGCAAACTGCCAGCTCTCTCTTGCATTCACGCTGTTCAACTATTGCACTCCAGACTGGCTAGATGGATGTTAATATCGTCTCTTTGAGGATGCCAGTGAATAGCTTATAGTATTATTAGAGATCAGTGCTTTAGCTTACTCCTGAGGGGTGGGTTGTTCCCTGTTTGAGAAAGTTGAACATTTACGAGCTAGATACTGAATCTTAGTTCTAGCGATCACTTTTTTCACTTCCTTAGCAGTAATCAGTGGACACTCTACCTCTGGACCTGCGAATATAACTGAAGCATCTTCATTTAGCTGACGAGTATATCCATATACTTGCTCCAAGAAGACTTGAGTTTCTTCTCGACTAGGCTGATTTTAACAGCATATGACGTTTTATTGAATAGACTAGAAGGATAAGTAGAACAGGTGAAATTCTCCTGAATTTCCATGAGCTCTTATTTTTGTCGTCCACTTCTTCTTGATGGTCGACAGTTTACACTTTTCAGCGTGTGATTTGCTTTCCTTAAGTTTCGAGCAAGTGTCCTAACTTTTGGGGTAAATTTTTCATATGATTTTATGTAGCTGATCATGCACTGAACATTTATTGCAAGCCGTTTCACCATTCTGAGTTCAAGCTGAAGCTGTAAAATACGTTCGGGAATCTTTCTCAGGCCTACCGGAGTACCATTTTTTCTATTGTCGTTCAGCAGGGAGACCACCTTCTCGTAAGCTACACATTTCAGCTTCCAGAGATTGACATCTTCGGGGAGCGAATCAGGGAGAGCCGTATGTGCTTCATCCAATTTGCCTGTCTTGAGAGATACATCTTTGTGTGATTTTTGGTCTCCTAGTTCTCATGATAGCATTATCGGTTATCTGCCAAGGTGTTCTTCCTGGAACGGATGGTATGTTCGCTGGATGACGCAGCTCTTCTTCTTGCTGATAGAGAGCTTTATATCCCTTTCCGCGTGAAAAGGATATCTGATCTCCTGAATACTGCCTGGTCGTCACCTAGCTTCGGTCTTATTACCACCTCCAACTGAACCATGGACTCCATCAGAGAGAGGGAGACCTATAGAGGGTGGAACTGTGCGATACTGATGATGGAACCGCAAAACTCATTTCATTGGGGATTCAACCCAATGCAACGTGGCTCACAGGAAGGGCTGGAGCTTCCGGGCAATGGGTTCGATCCATAAAGCCATATCCCTTCCGGGGTTAGCGTCGCTCACTCGGTGAGTAAATTAAGAATTTGGGAAAGGGAGTATAGTGTTTTAGATTGATTTACAATTCCGGTGTTGTTTACTTGAATAACACGTTCGTTCCACAACACTGCTTCGACCCAGGTCGCTGATTAATCTCTCTAGCGATCACTCCAGGCGAAGAGCCTCACAAAGCTCCCGACTCGGGCCCATCAGTATTCAATGTCTTCTGTTTTAGATGTCATTGACACCAGTCAAACTGTTCCGCGCACTTTTCTCATAAACTATTTGTCGCCACACTTTTCTGTCTTTGCGTACCTTTTTGTCTTCATTTTCTTATACAATCTCTTGTGTTTTGACGGCTTCTTACGTCTCTTTGAATCAGGGTCTCATTGCTAAAGTCCAAATTATGACTCTTCACGGAAATTCTCGGTTCGAGGCAACAATTTCAGAAATATTGGTACTTCCTTTTTCTACAATTTGGAAGAGGAAAGTTTTCCAGTTTTGGCAAATATTTCTTTGCAATTAAAATTATGTTTAAAATCAGACAAATCAGAATATGATACAAGAGATCATCCAAATGTGACGGATGCTGGTTTGAAACATTTTTGGTTCAGAATTTTATTGTTTGGTTGATAATTCATAGAAAATTAACTTTTTCTTGAGAATTATTATTTTAGTATTGAAAATGTATCTGAAATCTTTCCTTGTTCCTAATTCAACGATTTTGTCTGAAATTCGGCTTTTTTGTTGAATTCAACTGATTTTATTCAAAAATGAGGATCGCTTTTGGCTGAATCATATCATATTTTATTATTTGTTGAAAATTCATTTTTCTTTATTGAAGATTGAACTACTGGGTTGAAGATTGAACTACATTTTTGGTAAATCATTAATTTCTCTAAGATGCATAGTTTTAGTTGAAAGTTTATTTATTCGTTTGAAAATCTAAATATTTTGTTGATAATTCATTTTTTATGGTACAAAATCATTGACATTCTGTAAAAATTCGCCGGCGATTCATCTTTTTATTGAAAATGGAACTTTTCGGATGAAAAATTCTTCCGCAAAGTTCGTCATTTTGGTTCACAACACTTAATTATATTGTTGAGAATGCAACTATTTTTCGTTTAAATTCATTTTTTTAAATTGAAAATTAGATCATTTGGTCAAGAATTCAACTATTTGGTTAAAGGTTCAACTATTTTAAGAAAATTCATATTTTTTTCTTCGAAGTTTAACTATTTATTTGAGAATGCTTATCTTAGGTTGAAGCTTAATCATTTTCGCTTGAAAATCCGACTATTTTGTTGAAAATTTTAGTCTCTGGCTAGAAATTTGACTATTTTTTTGCAACTTAATTATTTTGTTGATGATTTAAGTATTTTGTAGAAAATCATCTTTTTTGGATGAAATAAAGAAATCGATTTAAACCTGGATTTTTTTATATAGATTATAAAAGATTCGATGTTGAAAATGTTACAAGATTGGACTTCTGGTGTTTGATTATTAATGGCTGGGAAAAAGGGAAAATTGGTCGTTGAAAAATCAGGGAAGTTAAGGAATTTTGAGAATGAAGTTTTTCGCCACTCTAATATTTCAGATTTATATAACAAAAAAAATTTATTTAATGTTGTAGACGAATGTCCACTGCCCTCATTATTTGAAAATTCCCGAAGACTGGCCGACGCTCACCTAAAGAAGATTCGTCGATTTCTTCTGCGGTCATCTCTTTAACCTCGCCGCTGTACATGTTTATTTTTGCCCGTTTTTGAACGCCATTTTTCAATGTATATATTCCGCGAAGATCTCTATTATTTCGCTCCAAAATTGCAAATACTTCACCATTGGATGTTGATAATGCAGTTTGCCTGTCAGTTGGCATGGGTCAAAGTACCTGATATTTTTCTCTTACTCGAATTGGTGCATCGAGAGGAAAAGCGTATCTTCAAATTTCGGATTGCCGATTCGAATTTGCGTGGGGAATGAGTCGAACAGATCTAAGCTCTTCAACTATAAGACGTTGTAGGTGTGGAAAAGAAGGACTAGCAGGAGGAGTCCTGGACCTGGCAGAAAGAGAAGATTCGGCAGGAGGAGGAGGCCTGGCCAGAGAACCTTCAGGATTAGGTATGGCAGGAGGAGACCTGGACCTGGCACGAGGACAAGATTCGGCAGGAGGAGGAGGCCTGGTCGGAGAAACCCTCAGGATGAGGTATGAGAGGAGGAAACCTGGACCTGGCACAAAGAGAAGATTTGGCAGAAGGAGCAGACCTGACAGGAGAAACCGAATGAGGTATGGCACGTGAAAGAGACAAGTCAATAGAAGCAGAAGGTCTACCACTAGGAACACCAGGAACAGAGTCCACATTAGGTGATCGCTCGGCCTGTCAAGTCAACTCTGCAAAAAGGAACGGAGAATTCAATTTAGAAACAATCTTTGAAAACATAAAGTCAAAAAAGTCAATCTGTGTAATGAAATTGCCCTGAAATACTTCCAACATATGGTACGAATTCCGTATTGAAAGGGACACTACAGAGTACGTTTCTCCTTAAAACACACACATTATGGATTCCCCTAGAATGAATTCAGATTGAATTTGTATTCATTTTGGACGAACTAAAATAAAGTTCAGAACGAAATAAGAAAAGGGATGAAATTTAGATAGAATCTCCATCCACCAATAGAATTGAGGATAAACGCCAAAGACAAAATCAAAATAGAAACAATCCTCATGTTTTCTTATTAGTGGGAAAGTTAATTAATTTAATAATGTAAACTTGGATTGATAATTTAACAAATTGATATTCCAGTTCTTCATCAGATTATATGGTATACCTTATAATCGTTATCTCAGAGATTATAGGCGTTAAGCTTGTCCTGTTCAGATATTTACATTTCATTATATTCCCTTTCGAAAAAAAAAACGCGAAATATTATATGAATTATGATGTCGGTTTGGAAGAATTTAGTAATAGAATTTGTTCCCTTGAAACTCACTTTAATGAAATGTAAATATCCGAGCAGGATAAACTTAGAGCCTATAATCTCTGAGATAATGACTGTGAGATATAATATATAATCTAGAAGAGAACTGGTGTATTAATTTGTTGAATTATTCTCAATTAATCCAAGTCTTCAATAATACAATTATCAGCCTTTTCTCTGATTATAAAAGATGAAGATTGTTTCTATTTTCGTCTCGACTTCAGCATTCATCCTCAATTCTATTGGTAAATATAATATATCTATAATTTTGTGTACATTGTTTGAGTTATGAGAAAATCAAAATTTTTGCGATTAAATCTATATTTTATCCCTTCTGCTATTTTCTCTTAAACTTGATTTGAGTTGAGTGTAAGACCACGTGTCTCGGACTCGGATCCCCCTCCACTCCTATGTTCTTACGAAAGAGCTCCACACTTCTTATTTGAACTACTCTTAATTGCTTCAACAAAATACGTATATTTTCAACTAAACAGTTGAATCGTCAATTAAAAAAGACACATTTCTAACTAAAAAGGGAATGGTTGAATCTTCAATTCAGAAAATAATTTTCAATCAAAAAAATATTATAAAACAACCATTATTGAAATATAATAAAAAAGTTCAACTTTCAATCGAAAGGGATGAATTATCGTCACACAAGTTTAGGTTTTTAAATGATGTTTTCAAAGGTTTCTTCTAAATTAAATTCTCTATTTTTTGTTGCAGAGTTGAGTTTACAGTTAGAGCGTTCACCTAATGAAGACTCCATTACTCGTGTTCCTCGTGGCGGACCTTCTTCTCTTGACTTGACTCTTTCTCTTGCCATACCTCATTCGGTTTCTCCTGTCAAGTGCTCTCCTCCTGCCGAATCTTCTTTTCGTTCCAGGTCCAGATCACCTCCTGCCAATCCTCATTCTTTACATCTACAAGGATTAACAATGAAAGAACTTAGATCTGTTCGACTTGTTCCCCACGCGAATCCAAATCGGCGGTTTGAATTTCGTAGATACTCTTTCCCTCGCGATACACAAATTTATGTGGTAGCAAGATATCACGCCCTTGCGCCCATGCCAACCGAAAGGCAAATTGTGTTATCAACATCCGATGGTGAAATCTTCGCAATAGTGGTGGAAAATAACAGACATCTCCGTGGAATATTCATACTGAGGCATGGCGTTCAAAAGCGGGCAAAAATAAACATGAACAGCGGCGAGGTTAAAGAGATGACCACCGAAGAAGCCGAAGAAACTCCCTTAGGTGGCCATCGGCCAATCTTCAACAAGTTTCAGATAATACGGGTAGACAACTTTCGTCCACAACATTAACTGAATTTTTGTCGTAATATAAATCTAATATATCAGAGTGGCCAAAAAACTTCATTCTCAAAATTCCGTAACTTCCCTGATTTTCCAACGACCAATTTTTCCTTTTCCTCAGCCATCAATCTTCAAACACCAGAATTTCAATTTTGTTACATTTTCAACATCGAATCTTTTGTAATTAAATTATAGTTGAATTTTCACCGAAAAGATGAATTCGCAGCTAATTTTCAACCATGAGAAATAATTTTCTACCAAAAAATACAAATTTCCAACAAAATGTTCAACCAATACATGACATCTCAAAACGAATGCTTGTATTTTCAACCAAAGAAGATTAGTTTTCAACTGAAAATGAAATAGTTAAATATTTAGGGGAAAAAATCAATTTTCACAAAAAAGAAGAACTATCAACACTCTGATAAAATCTTCAAGCAAGGAGATGAATTTTCTACTGCAATGATGACTCTTTGAAAAATGAACGATTTATTAACGAAGTGGTTTAATTTTGAATGAAGTAGTTCAATCTTCAACCAAGAAATACGAATTTTCAACGAATGATGTAATATGAGATATTTCAACCTCTAGCGAACATAACATCCGTTTCAGAGAAACTACTTTTGCAAATAGCCGACAATGCCGACATCAGAGCTGAGAGATCAAACATCCAGCAAAAAGTCTTTCTCAGGATAGAAAAAGTAGCTGAAGATTATGCTACGGTACGCAGGTTGCAGGGAGTACCAGTTAATAGACAGGTGTGTTACCGAGGACTCGATCAGAAATCGACGCGATCTGTCCATGGCTTAGATTTAGTACCGTAGGGCATTTGATAACATAAAACATGTGCTCCATATCAAGCTTCTTGAGTGCCTGGATGTGCATTCAAGAATAGTGAGATGCATGAAAGAGCTGATGCTTCTGTGGCGCACAAGATTTATCATAACTTCTGACAAATGACAAGTGACTACCAGCTTTGTC
The DNA here is from genome assembly GCA_932178445.1 of Andricus quercusramuli. Lineage (NCBI taxonomy): Eukaryota > Metazoa > Arthropoda > Insecta > Hymenoptera > Cynipidae > Andricus > Andricus quercusramuli. Next base: position 44,998 of record CAKNXH010000885.1, read on the forward strand.
ACATATAAGATGTGGGTTTTTTAAGGAGACTGTCAAAGTCCAGTAATTTTCTGCATTCCCCACTTGCCTCTATCTATTGATTGGCAGGAGCTTTGGAACAAAAAAATAAGACTGCGTCCATCTAAACAAAGGAAGACTAGAAACTACAGGATTGCATGACGATCAGGATGTTCAAATCATAGGTGGAAGTAACATTCAGCATGTTGGTAATGGAGAAATATACTCATATCTTGCTCTACTGCAAGTGGAAAGCCAAATGTTTGTGTGTTGAAAACGGCCTTTGAGAAAGGGTATCGCAAATTCTCAAAAAAAGGTGGGTTTCCGAATGATCTGGGAAGAATAAGATCCCGACGATCAATATGCGGACCATTCCAATACACCTCTACACGTTTGGTGCAGTAAAATGGGACGTCGTTTAGTGAAAGTAACCTGACTGAAGCACACGCAAGACGAAACCCATCCATCGAAGTCATCATTCTAGATCTACCGTATCTCAAATGTAACTTTCTCGAGATGAAGAAGGTAGAGGTTTTCTGAGCTTGGAATGTCATCATCGGAGAACGGTTCTGGGCACAGCCTGCTTAGTTCTCAATAGCACAGATTCTCTTATGCGTCTCGTACATCAACATGAATTCGTCAATTCTGTGGCATTCCCATACCGTACCACAGATAGGGCCGCAGAGGAGCTTGGTCTTTCATTTGACTCCAGCGACACTACACATGGCCTAGGATCATCAACCCCTTTGTTGCATGTACATGTAGGCGAAACCAACTGTCGAGCGTTCAAGCAAAAGCCAGAAACACTTGCAGATACAATGTCGCTGGAAAAAATGTTGGAAAAACGGACGTTTGGTTCTTCACGGGTTGAATCAAAAACATAGAAGTTGGTATCGCTTATAGAACATACACTCATTATATGCTTGCGGCAAACTGATGAGTCTATAGCACCGTCTTGACATGCAAGCAGAGATCCCTCACTTTCCGATCTCGCTCCAACAGACTTGAGAAACATGTTGGACAGACCCATCGGTTTGACCATGAAGGGGCTTTTTAGCATGCTCTCCTAGTAGAAGCGAATGTTCTACTTCTTGTACAAGTTATTGAGCACAAAAGATGTAAGTGATGGTAGGCCATGTGTAGTGTCACTGGAGTCAAATGGGATACCAAGCTCCTTTGCGGTCCTATCTGCGGCACGGTATAGAAACGCCGCAGCTCCTAGCTGTTGTTTAAACAAGCTATGGGTCTGTAAATCCTTGAACTTGCTGAAACTCCGGTATTAGAGATCAGTACCGTAACTCCTTCTACCTAACACTGCGGGGTGGGTTGTTCCCTCTTTAGGGAAGTAGAAAATATACAAACTAGATATTGCATCTCAGTTCTAGCGACAACTTTCTTTACTTCTTCAGCAGTAACTAGTGGACACTCTACTTCTGGACCTTGCAACCTGTGGCTTCAGCAAAAGTTACGGAAGAGTAATATATCTGAAGCGTCTTCATTTAGCAGATGATGTTGCATTGAACAGACGGTGAGGATAAGGCGCTCTTTGGCTGTTGGAATAGCTCTCATTTTTGTCGTCCAGTGCTGCTTGATGGTCAGCAGTTTACACTTTTCAGCGTCTTATTCGCTTTTCTTAAGTTATGAGAAAGTGCCCTAACTTTTGGAGTAAATTTTGTATTTGATGTCATGTAGCTGATCACGCACTGAACGTTTGATGCATGCTGCTTCGCCGTTCTGATTCCAAACTAAAGCTGTACAATACACTAGCGAATCTTATCAGGCGTACTGGAAAATCATCACTCATATTGACGTTCAGCAGGGAAACCACCTTTTCATAAACTACACAGTTCAGCTTGCAGAGAATAACATCTTTGGGAAGCGAAGCATGGACGGCAATATCAGCTCCAGCTAATTTTTGTCCATCCTGAGAAAGAATTCTTTGTAAAACTTTGTTCACCTAGTTCTCATGTTGGCATTATCAACCATCTGCAAAGCTGGTCTTGCTGAAACGGATAGTATGTTCACTGGATGATGAAGCTCTTCTTCTTGCTGATAGGGAGCTTCATATCCCTTTTTGCGTAAAAGGATATCTGATCTTTCAAAAACTGAGGCTTTGTATCAGCATATTTCGGGTGCATATTGAACCAACGTTTATGTGATCTCTGCATGTTGTTCGTTCGCATTTGTCCGGGCCATTGCCTGGTCGTCGCCTGGCTTCGGTCTTATTACCACTCCCAACCGAACCATGGACTCCATCAGAGGAAGGCCTATTGAAGGGGGCACTGTGTGATACTGGTGATGGAATCGCATAATTTATTGCAATGGGGCCTCAACCCAATGCAGCCTGGCTTACAGCAAGACCTAGAGCCTCACAAAGCCATCATGTGAAGCTCCCGACTCGGGCCCATCAGTATTCAATGTCTTTGGTTTTAGGTGTTATTCACACTACTCAAACTGTTCCGCATGCCTTTCTTATAAAATATTTGTCGCGACACTTTTCTGTTTTGGCATAACTCTCTAGCTTCTCTTATGTCCATGCATTTTTTCATGCAGCTCTTGTGTTTCTATGGGTTCTCACGTCTCTTCGAATCATGGTCTCATTTTCAAAGTATTAATTACAATTCGTCACTAAAATTCCCTGTTTGGGGCAACAACTTCTGAAATATCGCAACTCGCTTTTTCTACAATTCGGAAGAGGAAAGTTTTCCAACCAGCCTGATATAATATTCTTGTCCATAATTTATTTGGCTTGTATTTATCTTTTCCTTTCTTGCTGTTGCTTTTTCCTGAAAATTATTTTTTTAGTTCAAAATCTTACTGTTTGGTTAAGAATTCGTAGAAAATTAGCTTTTTGTTGGAAATTCTTATTTTGGTATTGAAAGTTTATCTGAAATCTTTCTTTGTTCCGAATTCAACTATTCTGTCGGAAATTCGTTTTTTTTTGTGAAGATTGAAATACTTGGTTAAAGGTTGAACTACTTTGTTAATAAATCATCAGTTTCCTGAAGATTCATTATTTCAGTTGAAAGTTTATCCATTTGTTCAAAAATCTGAATATCTTGTTGATAATTCATTTTTGCTGGTAGAAAATTAATCAGACTACATTTTGTTGAAATTTAATTATTTTGTTGATGATTCAAGGATTTGGTAAAAAGTCATCTTTCTTGGTTAAAATAAAGAAATAATAAAACAAACGATTCGGCCCTGGAATTTCTTTATTAAGATTATAGAAAATTCGATGCTGAAAATTTCACAAGATTGAAATTCTGATGTTTGAATATTCATGGCTAGGGAAAAGGAAAGATTGGTCGTTGCAAAATCAGAGAAGTTAAGGAATTTAGGGAATGAAGTTTTTTGGCCACTCTAATAATTTAGATTCATATCACTAAAAAAATGAAATCAATGTTGTGGATGAAAGTCGTCTGCCCTTATTATTTGAAAATTCTTGAAGATCGGTTGATCCCTGCCTAATGGAGACTCCCGGATTTCTTCTGTGGTCATCTCTTCAACCGCGCCGCTGTACATGTTCATTTTTGCTCGTTTTTGCACGCCATACTTCAATGTATATATTCCACGAAGATCTCTGTTATTTCTCACCACTATTGCAAAAACGTCACCATTGGACGTTGATAATACAATATGTTCTCCGGTTGGCATGGGTCCAAGGACCTGATATTTTTCTCTTACTCGAATTGGTGCATCGCGAGGGAAAGCGACTCTACGAATTTCGAATCGCTGATTCGGATTCGCGTGAGGAATGAGCCGAACAGATCTAAGCTCTTCAATCGTAAGTCCTTGTAGGTGCAAAGAAGAACGATTGGCAGTAGGAGACCTGGACCTGGCACGGAGCGAAGATTCGGCAGGAGGAAAAGACCTGACAGGAGAACCCGAATGAGGTATGGCAAGAGAAAGAGTCAGGTCAAGAGAAGAAGAAGGTCTGCCACGAGGAACACCAGGAAGAGAGTCCTCATCAGCTGAACGCTCGGCTTGTAAACTCAACTCTGCAAAAATAAGCAGAGAATTGAATTTAGAAAAAAATATTGAAAACATAAGCTTTAAAAAAGTCAACTCGTTTACCTTAATTGCACGCGCACATATGGTACGAATTTTGAACTAAAAAGGACACTTCAAAATCTGTTTCTCTTCAACACACACATTATGGATTCACCCAGAATTGATTCAGATCAAATTTGTCTTCATTTTGGACGAAATCATATAAAGTTTGAAAGAAAAAATCAAAAGGTATGAAATTTAGATTGAATCCCAAAAATTTTGAATTATGTATATCTTGAAGAATGTCCATAAAATTACAGGTATATTATATTATCATATTTACCAATAGAATTCAGGATAAACGCCAAAGGCAAGATGAAAGTAGAAACAATCCTCATCTTTTATAATTAGTGGCGAAGTTAATTAATGTAATAATGGAAACTTGGATTGATAATTTAACAAATTGATAATCCAGTTCTTCATCAGATTATATGGTATATCTTATAATCGTTATCTCAGAGATTGTAGGCGTTAAGCTTGTCCTGTTCAGATATTTACAATCCATTGTTCTCACTTTCAAGGAAAAATATTTTATTACTAAAATTTTTTAAACCGGAATAATAATTTATATAATCTTCCACGTCTGAGCGCTATTCGTCGTTTGAAAGGAAAATTTGTATAGTGTATCGGTTTGATTTAAAAAAGGAATTTATAGTTCCAAACGACAATCAAGAATTTCCAAACATGTAAATTAAGACACGTTTCGCTGTAGAATCATTAAAACAGAGTCAAAACATACTATTTACTTTAGTATTGATAGTATTTCTTCCTTTATGGATAAATGAGTTCAGGCTTGGCAACTCTTGTACACATACTTGTTGCATTCGGAACATACGCTTCATGTTCAATTATTTATTTATTTTATCATTATTATTTTATTTATTTTATTATTTAGAGTTTCAAAATCAACGTTATTGATATCAATTTGCGGAAAACTGCGTATGTGTAAAAAACGACACACGTGGTACTTCTAGTGTTAAACGTGAAATATTGTATGAATTATGATGTCGGTTTTAAAGAATTTACTAATTAAATTTGTTCCCTTGAAACTCTCCCTAATGAAATGCAAATAACTGAGCAAGATAAGCTGAAGCCTACAATCACTGAGATAATGACTGTGAGATATATTATATAATCTAGTAAAGAACTGGTATATTAATTTGATAAATTATTATCAATCCAAGTCTTCATCAATACATTGGTTAGCTTTTCTTCTGATTAGAAAATATGAGGATTGTTCCTATTTTTATCTTGGTTTCGGCGGCTATCCTCAATTCTATTGGTAAATAAAATGATATAATATATCCATAAGTTAATGTACATTTGTCACGCTGTAAGCAAATGAAAATTTTCGAGATTCAATCTCTATTTTATCCCTTCTGCTATTTTCTTTAATACCTTATTTGAGTTTTTCCAAAGCCAATACAAATTCAATCTGAATTCATTCTGGGGAAATCCATAATGTATGTGTTAAAGAAAAATAAAATTCTAATTATCCCTTTCGATAGCAAATTTGTACCATATGTGCTCGTGCACATATGGTACACTTCTACGTGCACCTCCGCAATTAACACAAATAATCCATATCTCGATGCGGGGGCTTCCATATACCACGAATCCTAAACTTGACACTTTTTCACCCCTCTCGCCCCCACATTGTTCATCGTGGCATTCTCTTCAAGCCCCCCCCCCCTCCCCCCGGGGGCTACGTGGTTTATGGAAGGCCCCTCATCAAGAGAATGTTCATTTTTGGTCCACTAGATCGAATTTCTACCAAACTTTCCTCTGAGTTCTATTATCTTTGAACTTTTCTGTCTGGTTTGAAAATCAGCTGGCCATATGTTTCATGGTCTTCAAAACCTACGTGTAAGACCACGTGACTCGGACTCGAGCACCCCTCCATCCCGTGTTTTTACGAAAGAGCTTAACACTTCTTATTTGAACTACTCTTAATTGCTTTAACAAAATACATATATTTTGAACTGAACAGTTAAATTGTCAATTAAACAAGATAAATTCTCAACTAAAAATGCGATGGTTGAATCTGCAATTAATTTTTATTTGCGTAATTGACCAAGCAAGATTAAATTCTACCAAATGAGGAATGTTCAAACAAAACTTACGAATTTTCAAGAAACCAGTTAAATTGTCAACCAATAATGATTTTTGACAAGAAAAGAAAGTTTCAACCGAAATGTTTAATTTTCTATTAAAATAGCTAAATTTGCAACGAAATAATTACATTTTTTTATGAAAAAATAAAAGTTTTAAACCAAAAAAGTTAATTTCCAACTAAAAACAAAATAGTAGACTTTTCAGCGAGAAAAATTTAGTTTCAACTCAAACAGTTGTAGTTTCTTATTGGCTTCTATTAATTCAGATTCCATTTAAGCTAGAAATAAGGGAAAGGGGAAAGAAGAGTAATTCTTCAAAAACGAAAAACAGCAGAAATAGTATGAAATCCGTGAAGGAGAACACAAAAGAAAAACGTTTTCTCCCTATTTTTATGTGTGTTTACAACTGACTCCGACACAGTAAATCCCAGGAATATTATTTATCTGAAGTTGGATAAAAACGTTGCAAACAATTGAAAACTACAATTATCCGAGGACAGATAATTTTTATTCGCTTCGTGATAAAAATTATCTGCCGTCAGATAATTGTAGTTTTCAATTGTTTGCAACGTTTTTATCCAACTACAGATAATTGATATCCCTGGGATTTACTGTGGATGAGCCGATTACACTTACTTTTGGAAACGTATTTCACTCGTTTGAAGTATTTTTGGGCGATTCAATGACATGAGTTGAGTTTTTTGAATTTAGGTTTTGCAAGAGTTTTTTAAAATTGAAATTTCTGTTTTTTGTTGCAGAGTTGAGTTTACAGTTAGAGCGTTCGCCTAATGAAGACCCTATTCCTCGCGTTCCTCGTGGCGAAACTTCTTCTCCTGACTTGTCTCTTCGTCTTGTCACACCTCCTCCGGTTTCTCCTGTCAGGTGCTCTCCTTCTGCCGAATCTTCTCTTCGTGCCAGGTCCAGGTCTCCTCTTGCCAGGTCCAGGTCACCTCCTGCCAATCATCATTCTTTACACTTACAAGGATTTACAATGAAAGAACTGAGATCTGTTTGGCTTATTCCCCACGCGAATCCAAATCGACGATTCGTGATTCGTAGATACTTTTTTCCTCGCGATGCACCAATTGGAGTGAGAGAAAGATATCAGGTCCTTGTGCCCATGCCAAGCGAAAGGCAAACTGTATTATCAACATCCAATGGTGAAGTTTTTGCAATTTTGGTGCGAAATAACAGAGATCTTCGTGGAATGTATACATTGATAAATGGCTTACAAAAACGGGCAAAAATGAACATGGACAGTGGCAAGGTTGAAGAGATGACCACCGAAGAAATCGAGGAATCCCCTTTAGGAGAGCGTCAGCCAATCTTCAACAATTTTCAAATAATACGGGTGGACAACTTGCGCCCACAACGTTAATTCAATTTTTCTCGTGATATGAAACTAAAACATGGCCGAAAACTTCATTTTTATAATTTCTTGACTTCCCTGATTTTTCAACGACCAATTTTTCCTTTTCTCTGGCCATCAATATTCAAACACTCGAATTTCAATTTTGTAACACTTTCAACATGGCATCTCTTATAATCGCAATAAGAATCGCAGAAGAGATGAATTTTCGACAAAATATTTGAATCCTGAACCAAGAAAGATTTCAGATGAATTTTCACCACCAGAAAGTGAACTTTCCACCAGAAGTTAATCTTCTACGAATTTTCATCTGAACAGAATGACGTTTCAAGAAAACTGTAGAATTCTCAACAAAATAATATAATTTTGGCACAAAATATAAGACTCAGGAGGAAGCAACAGCAAAAAAGGAGATGGAAATAGAAGACGAATAATTATTAACAAGAATATTATATCAGTGTGGTCTGAGAAATTAATTTTTATTTTTATTCATAAGAAGGAAATTTACAAAAACAATCCATGTTTCAAGTGAGAATTCGTCAAATTTGGATAACTCCTAGTTTCAAATTATAATCGGTTTGAATTTTAACGAAATTTTCTTTGCGAAGACAAATTTTCCAAAATTTGAAAATTTGCCTCTTCCAAATTTTAGAAAGAGGAAGATGCACTATTTCTGAAATTTTGACTTTGAGCAGGAAATTTCCGTCAAGAATTATTATTCAGACATCAGGAATTTAGCGAAACAGATACAAGTAATATGAAGCCTATAAAGGTACTATATTCAACGGAAAGGGAGAAATCACTATTCCTCATAACTCATAACTTTCAGTAATTTTTTGAATTTTCTTTTTATTGAAAATTTGAATGGGGGGGGGGGGGCGGCATTTGCCATTAGAAATGTGATCTTAAAGTTCATTTTGCGCTAAAATTGGGTTCATTATTCACGCATGAAGCGTGAATCGAGTAATTCTTCGCTTGTTTATTTCACGTGCAATTTTTATTTGTCATTTTCGAAAAATTAGCGATCTTAAAACATTAATGATGATAACATGTTATACTTGTTTTCGAAAAGGATGTGATATTCATGAGTAAACTTTATTCTCGAAAGATATGTTGAGATGTTTTGGGCCTTTGAGAGAATGAAAGATAAACGACTAGCGAAACAAGTTTATCAAGGTAAAGTAAATTGCAGCGTGCCCAGGGGCAGACCGCAAATGGAATGATTAGAATGTGTAATGTGACCCTACATCAAAGAGATATGAGGAGCCATAGAAACACACAAGCTAGTATGAGAAAATGCATGAACGTGAAGGAAGCTAAAGAGGTATGCTAAGACATAAAAGTGTGAGAACACATAATTGATGAGAAACGCACAAGAAAGCATGTCAGTGGAGTGAGTGACGCCTAAAACAAACAGGAATATGGTCATACAACACTCAGTATTTGAGAGATCAAGTATCCTTTCTACGCAAAAAGAGATATGAAGTTCTTCATCAGCAAGAAAAAGAGCAGCATCCTTGAGCAAACATACCATCCGTTCTGAAAAGACCACCTTCGTAGATAGCCGACAATGCCAACATCAGAACTAGCAGGTCAAACATCCACCAAAAAGTCTTTCTCAGGATGCTAAGAGTAGCTGAAGCTGATACTTCTCGTCCCTATATACTCGCCGAGTGTGTTAACCTCTGGAATGTGAACTGTGTAGTTTACGAAAAGGCGGTGAATTTTATTTTTGAAAGATATTTTAAGATGGTTTGGGGATATTGAGAGAATAAGAGGAAAGACTGACGAAACAAGTGTATGGAGGTAAAGTAAACGGCAGCGTGCCCAGAGGCAGTCCGCGGAATTAATGGTTAGAAAGCGTGAATGAGACCCTAATTCGAAGAAACGTAAGAAGCCATAGAAACACAAGAGCTTGCATAAAGAAATTCATAGACGTGAAGAAAGCGATGGAGAGTAGAACCAGGAAGAGTAGAAGCGAAATCCTGCACATGCGGAACTGGGTATTTGTCCGGTATTGTCCTCGCATTGAGTGGTCTGTCATCGCTGCAGGGTCTTCGCTGTTTGTCAATTTGCTGAAATTCATGTTTGGCCTGCTTCAGTCGATCTGGAGCAAGCCTTCTAGCTTTCTTAGGAACTGGTGGACCCGGAGTAGTATGGATGAAATACTTTGTCGAGTGCTTGGTTTCGCGGAACGTTCCAACAGGTTTTGTGATATCTGGATATTTTTGTGAAACTTCTGACCACGGGGGCGATCTACTTATCGCATGGTTGCCTAACCAGCTTACACCTTTTGTGCTCAACGTGTACAAGAAGCAGAACATTCGCTTCTACTAGGAGGGCATGCTAATAAGCCCCTTCATGGTCCAACCGATGAGTCTGTCCAACATGTTTCTCAAGTCTGCTGAAGCGAGATCGGAAAGTGATGGATCTCTGTTTGCCTGTCAAGACGGTGCTATAGACTCATCAGTTCATCGCAAGCGCATAATGAATGTATGTCCAATAGGTGATACCAACTTCTATGTTTTTGATTCAAACCGTTAAGAACCAAACGTCCGTTTTTCCAACGTTTTTTTCAGCGTCATTGCATCAAATCTTTATTTGATCCTTAGCTTGAAAATTCTCAGAAATGACAAAGACATGGGATCCCGAAAATATTATTGTGGTATGCACATTAAATGCAATTCTTTGATACCAGGGTCAAGATTATAAAATGCCGAATAGAAGAACAAAACTTGGTTCCCAGATTTGATTGATGAACTGGATTTATGGCTGAAAACGAAAACATTCTATACAATTCTGGTTGTGGCAGCAGTTTTATTTATTTTTTATGTATTTTTTTTGGTAAAAAAAAGATGACGATCTCAATGTGAAATGTACCTTTCATTCTTCACAGTTTCGAGATTCTAAAATTGTAATGTATCTTATGTTGAATTATTCTAGACTCAAAACGATGTAAGCGATGTAATGATTCTTTGTGAATTCGGGAAGTCAGGAAAGAGCTTCGAAATATTTATCGCGGATCACGATTCCTGAATTACAGTTCTCAGTCCTGAATTTGTCAACACGATCCGGGATGTTTGGATTTTACTTTTAAATTTCGGGCCCTCAAAGCTTGTTCCTAAATCCGCATTTTCTCTCTGTGTAGAGTTACCATTTATCACTACATGAGGTTTCAATCGCTGGCTTGCTAATGATCTAGAAAGTTTCTTACAATGCGACAGGTGTTTAATAAAATTGACCTCTGAGCTGCTGCCAGTAACTTACTGACTACTGAATGTTCAAGCTGTTCAGTTCATCATGCGTGCAAATTCCCTTTATTCGAAATCACAGTAGAATGAGCAGATGTAGGTTTCACATTCTTCCATATGCTTTTTACTTCATGCCTCAGCTCTCTATACTTATGGATCTTGGTTGTGTAGGTTGCCTGCAAATTCCGGTTCAGTGGACAAGCAATGTCAATGACTTCGTTTCTTCTACTTTTTTCTCTCTTGCATCACGATGTCAGGTCGACTAGCTCGGCCATAACGATCCGTCTGTGAACATCACAGTGAACAACATAGTTCCAGCAGTAGAAAACGGGCACTAGAATATATCTATAGGAAGGCATCAATTCTGTTACGAGTCCTAGGTTAAGGGCAAGTTGTTGATCTATAATACCCACCACATTATTATGTCTCTGCGTATATTCTCCCTGAGCCATTGAGCGACAACCATCAATAATGTGTTTCATGGATTTGTTGGTACTACTTCATGATTTCGAGAAGTTGTAGGCTCCAGAACCTACGAACATGAATCCTTGAAGCAACCAATCGCGACGCAACTGTAACGGGTACGTCATCCACTCCTGCTCCTTTTATCCTAACCGGTCCTTGCTGCAATTTACCTTACGCGGCAGAGCAATTTTGAACCAAAAAGAGAATAGCTGAATTTTCAGATCAAATAATTAATTTGTAATGAAACAGTTGAACTTTCAACTGAAGAGCTGAATCTTCAACCAGAAAAATTGGATTTCCAACAAATTAGTTGAACTTTCATTAGCTATTTTCTTCAATAATAGACAAACCAAAGTGCTCATTCTGATGAATTCAAAAATGCAAATTTACAAAGAATAGAAAATTACAAAATAAAACAACATTTTTTTCAAATACAAAGTCAAATCAGACAAACAAAATTTTGCATTTGAAATTATAATTTTTCGAGCTGGAAAAGGGAAGGGAAAAGTTTTCTCGCACCCTATCCCTTCACCAGCTTTATGACTTCTATACCAAAACTATCAGAATTATTTTATGTATTTGAAAATTTCTGATCAAAAAGTCTTTTCTTTTCATGCTTCAACCTTCAATCATGTCGATGAAAGAAGCATTTTTTGTTTGATATAGATGACTCAAATAATATAAATGAGCATAATTTCCTGGCGAGAGGAGATCTGGACCTGGCAAGAGGAGACCTGGACCTGGCACGAATAGAAGATTCGGAACGAGGAGAAGACTTGACCGGCGAACCTGGAGAATGAGTTCTGGCAGGAGGAGTCCTTTTAGGATAATCAAAAGCTCTGCCACAAGAAATTTCAGGAAAAGGGTCATTTGACAATTCCTCTCTTCCCTATTTTACTTGTTTTTTGTTTAAATACAAGCTCAATGAGAAACTCCAACTATTTTGGTTGAAATTTTCATCTTTCAAATTTGGGATGAAAGATATAACGTTTTTAACAGTTAAGCATTAAAGGCAAGAAATAGTTTATAATATAATTAGTGTGATATCGCATTCTTAAGAATCTGGACTTATTATTTGTTTAAATATTATTGCACGAATTAAAAAATTTGAAAATTCAAGTTAGCCGAGTTTTTAAGGATAGCGTTCCTGGAAAAAACTATAATATGCACCAATAAATGGAGCCCGTAGAGGATTATGAATAATTAGTTTTGGGATTTAACTACTATGCGTCGCTCTAGACTAAATATTATTCAATGATCGAAATTAAATCATTCATCAGGTAGAAGCTATATAAATTTTCCATTCAAACGATGGAATGCTCTCAAATATGAAAGATGACGTAAATATGAGTTTTTCTTGAAAATAACTTTAATGAAATGTCAATATCTGAGCAAAACAACCTTAATATCTATGATCGATGAGATAACGAACTATGTAAGGTAAGCTATCATAATATATTATAGAACTAGAATATTCTTTGGTTCACTTCTTAATTCAAGTGTTCAATAATACATTAATTAGTTTTTCCACTTATTAGAAAATATGAAGATTGTTTCTACTCTCGTCTTGTCTTTGGCGGTTATCCTCAATTTTATTGGTGAATATGTTAATATATCTATAATATTATGAACACATTTCAAGCAATACGCAAATCAGAATTGGTGCGATTCAATCTACGTTTCATCTTAATTGCTGTTTTTTTTCAAACTGCATTTGAATTCATCCGATTTGATTACAAATTCATTCTTAATTTGTCCCGGGGAGACACATAATGTGTTTTTGGAGCAAAATGGAATTGGAAGAGTATTCCTATCGATTCAAGATTCGTAACATATGTACCATATTTCTCTGCCTCTTTTTCCCCGTGTTGTTCAACGGTCTATAATGAGCCGATTGATATTTGAAACGTTATTTCTCTTATTTAGTGTCTTTCTGGGCAGTTCTGTTAGACAAGTTGACTTTTTTGAGTGGAAATTTGTTTCAAACTAAATTTAGGAAGAATGCTCCTCTTGTCTCAAGTCTTTTCTTGCAATCCTCTTGCACACTATAATAACAAAAAGTTGACTTTCCTTGAGTTTATGTCCTTGAAGCTGTTTTCTAAATTAAATCTTTTCTTTCTTTTTGCAGAGTTCAGTTCACAATTTGACTGTTTACCCAATGGTGAACCAATTATTGGTACTTCTCGTGACGGGCCTTCTGATACTCCTGAAAGGCGTTCTCCTGCTAGATCTCATCCTCCACCCTCTCTGGTCAGATCATCTGCTCCTGCCGAGTCTTCTCTTCGTGCCAGGTCAAGGTCTCGGTCTCCTCCTGTCATTCGTGCTTCACTGCGCATAAGTAGGCTTACACTTGAACAACTTAGATCTGTACGGCTTATTCCTGAAGCGAATCCGAACCGGCGATTCGAAATACGGAGATACACTTTTCCTCGCGATGCACCAGTCCAAGTGAGAGGAAGATATCATGTCCTTGCGCCCGTGCCCGAAGGAGAACAATCTGTATTATCAGCGTCCAATGGTGACGCCCTTGCAATATTCGAGAAAAGAAATACACTTCTTCGTGGAATATATTCAATGAAATATGGCACTCAAAGGCGTGTAAAAATAAACATGAACAGCGGTGAGGTTAAAGAGATGACTAGAGAAGAAAACGAGGAATCTCCCTTAGGCAAAGATCACCTAGTCTCGAAGAATTTTCAAACAATAATACTAGACAACTTATCTCCACAAGAATTATTAAATTTGTTTCGAAATGCATTACTATAATAGTGAGGTGGCGCAAAACTTCAATTTGAAAATTTCCGGATTTTTTCATTGTTGATTTTTTTAGTTTCCTGACCACCAATATTCGATTACCATGAATATAATCTTGTGAAAATTGTATCAGCGAATCTTCTTCAGTCCGAATAAAAAAAAATCTCAGATTACAATTTATTTGTTTATTTTCACCAAAAAGATGACTGAATTAAAAAACTTATTCCTGCTGTTCCTTATGGCGGACCATCTCTTTCTCGTGAAAGGTTTTCTCCTGCCAGACGTCATTCTCTGCTTCTCCGGTCAAGCCTTCTTCTGCTGTCGAGTCTTCTCTTCATGTTCGGTCCAGGTTTCCTCCTGACATTCTTGATTCATTACGCACGAGCAGACTTACAATTGAACAACTCGGATCTCTTCGGCTCGTAAGAACGTCCTTGCGCGAACACATTAAATTCTTTCATATAGTTCTATACTTTACCAAACAAATAATTCAATTTGAATGTTATTTTTTCATTTCTGGAAATGTAAAATTGTTACTTGCATATTTTTAAATATCATTTTTCCTCGTGAAATTAGAATATTCTTAAAAGCGGAATGTCATTACTTAAGGAAAGTTTCTTCCAAATAAGTTAAAACATTTTCACATGTTTAAAAGGTATACTATTTGAATTTGTGTGGGAAAATGAGGCAATGCTTGTTGACCTTGAAGCCTGGAGTGTGACGTGTGAAGGTCCCAAGGTTCATTGAATAAGGCGCCGTACTTAAATCATGTAAATGATTATAGGCCCTCTTCAAGACGCCTTCTCCCCACAGTAACGAACCGTAACAAAAAAAATTTTAACAAAAAAGTGCAATACTTGATATTTCAACCACAAAATTAGAGATTTTGTTCAAAAAATGAATTGCAAAACCAGAAATATGAATTTTTAACCAATAAAGATTCTTCAGTCATGAAGAAAAATGTTTAAGCGTCCCATCAAAAGTGATTAATAACAAAGGACCTGCAAACTAAAAATTCGAAAGAGAACTGACAGAAAGATGGACAGTTTTTAGACAAACACTTGTCCGCAGTTTCGATTTTTACATGTATCTTAATGGGAAAATGCTTATTTTAGCAAAATGGTTTTTTTCCTCAAAAACGCTATGATACATTTGACTAAAACTTTCATATTTTGACGATCAGGCGTACCGAATCAAAAGATTCATACGCACGAACTAGAAAGATTAACGATTCTTTGGGTATACAGCATGTTTTTGGGGGTGTTTTTGTACCCTAAACATCCAAGTATCAGATGTAAATCATCATTTCTTAGTAACTAAAATCAATAGAGATTTTTATTGAACTGCTACGGTTTGAAACGACTCTCCAATAAATGGAGTAAGCGTACGTAGCAAGAATATGTTTTGACCTAATTTTAGGAGATGTTTTACCATCCCCTAAACAAATGAGTCTGAAGTTCCTAACGCATCAATCAATAACGAAAAATAATTTTCTTTTTAAATGCATGAAAGCTGCCCTCATCAGACATAAAACTCACCCAAGCTAACCCCTAAATATTTTTAGAATCCAACAAAACCAACCTAATTCGAAAATCCGCCCAGTTTTTGCTGATAATAATTTCAATTGATGCCAAAGGGGCACAAATAAAACCTCAAACCTTCAGCACATGTAGAACTTACCCCAGCCACCCCCGAATATTTTAAAAGTTCAATAAAATCACCATAATTTCAAAGTACACCAGGATTTTTCTGAAAATGTTTTCGGTTGACGCCAAAGGGGCAAAAAAACGTTTCAAAACCTCAGCTCATGCAGAACTCAGGCACCCAAAAGAACAATTTAAAAAAAAAATGAACTTTAAAGAAAATTTTGGAATTTTTGACCAAAGAAATGAATTTTCAACATAAATCATGAACCTTGACCCAAAAAATTAATTTTTGGCAAAGAAGTGTAATTTTCAAACTAGTTGGATTTTTAACAAACTAAGATGAAATTTTAGTCAGAAAGTTAAATGAACATCATTCGTTAAAAATGCATATTTCTTTGTTGAAGATTGAACTACTTGGTTGAAGGTTGAACCACATTGTGAATAAATCATTTATTTGTCAAAGGTACATCATTTTAGTTGGAAGTTCATCTCTCCGTTCAAGAATCTCTATATATTATAGGTAATTCGTGCTTTATTGCCAAAATTAACCTTTTTACTATGTATTTAACTTTTCCATTTTTAGTTGAAAGATTGCCTTTTTTAGTTGGAAATTGATCTCCTTCAGTTGAAAATTCAACTATTTGTTTGTACTACCATGCATTTTGTTCAAAATTCGACTTTTTTGTAGAAAATTTATCTTCTTGGTTCAAAATTAATCTTTCTGTTTGGAAATGTATCATTTTTATCTAAAAATTCAACTTTATAGTTAAGAAATTGTCTTGGTTAGTTGAATATTTAAATATAAAGTTTAATTTTTTTAGGTGAAAATTCGGCCAATTCATAAGTATATATTTTTATGATTCTCATTGAACTCTTTAGTTGAAGATTCATTTTTTTCTGAGGATTCAGAATTTGAGTTGAAAGTTCAATGATTTTGTTAAAAAATTGATTATTTGGTTAAAAATTCAACTTTTTTTTGACAATTCATCCTTTTCATCGAAAGTTCAACTGTTTGATTATATTTTGGTGATGGTTGTTTGCTAATATAATTTTGGTTGAAAATGATGTTTCGAATCAAAAATTTAACTATTATATATTTTGTTGAGAATTGCTCTTTTTTAATTGGCAACTTAGCAATTTGGTTCAAGATGTATGTATTATGTTATAAACTCATCTTTTTGGGGCAACTTGGAACTGGTTTATTAAAAATCAGTTTTTTTGATAAAAAAAAGTTTTTCAACTGAAAATTTAACTATTTCTTTTTTATATAAAATTAATTTTATTCTTTTAAAATCCACCTTTGTTTATCTTACTTTCGTTTTCTTATTTTATATTATCAGTTATCATTATTATTATATTACGGCTTTTGTTGAATTGTAGAAGATTGAATGAATTATGATATCAGTTTTAACGAATATATCTTGAAAGTCACTTTGATAAAATGCAAATATCTAATCAGGACAGCCTTGACGCTGATAGTGTATGCGATAACGACTATAAGATGCAAATAATAACCCAATGAAGGACTAGAATATTTCTTAGTTACAGTGTTAATAAGATTCTTGATTTGTGCATTCATTCGTATTTCCTCTAACAAGAAAAAATGTGGATTATTCCTACCCTTGTCTTGTTCTTGGCGGTTATCGTCAATAATATTGGTAAATATATTAATATAATATATGTATTATTTTATTCTCATCCTTCAAGCTATAAGCAAATAAAATTTTTTGCGATTTAATCTAAACTTCATCTCATATCTTATTTCCTTTCAAACACTATTTGAGTTTGTCCAAAAAGAATACAAATTTGATCTGAAGTTATTCTGGGGAAATCCATAATGTACGTGTTACTTTTAAACAGTCCTATGTGCCAAAGAAGTGAATTTTCAACAAAAATGATAAGTAGTAGTTGAATGTTTAACTCAAGAAACTAAAGTTTAACCAAAAGTATGAATCTTGCATGAAAAAAATTAATTTTCGATAAAGTAGTGCAACTTTCAAACAATTAGTTTAATTTTATAGAAGAAAGCTAAATATACAACCTTAAATTGCATGATCAAATTTTTAGTTGGAAAATGATTCTTCAAACAAAACAGATCAGGTTTCATCACATTAATTAATTAATCAATTTATTATTCAAGTGAAAGGGGGGGAAGAGAAGTTCCTCAAAGAATAGAAATGGGGGAAATAGTATGAAACTTTTTCTTCCTTTTTATCTATGTTGCACAGAAGTCCCTGATGAGCCGATTATACTTATTTCTGATACATTTTTCTCTCGTTTGGATTATTTTAGGGTGATTCAGTTACAAAAGTTCGCTTTCTTCACTTCATGTTTTTGAAGATTTTTACTGAATTGAATTCTCCGTTTCTTGTTGCAGAGTTGAGTTTGCAGTTGAATCGTTCACCTAATGGTGATCCCATTCCTGGTGTTTCTCGTGGCAGATCTTCTTCACTCGACTTGAATCTTTCTCTTGCCATACCTCATTCAGTTTCTCCTGTCAGGTCTGCTCCTCCTGCCAAATCTTCTCTTTGTGCCAGGTCCAGGTCTCCTCCTGCCATACCTCATCCTGAGGGTTCTCCGGTCCGGTCTCCTCCTCCTGCCGAATCTTCTCTTCGTGCCAGCTCCAGATCTCCTCTTGCAAATTCTTCACATGTACACATACAAGGATTTACAATCGAAGAACTCAGATCTGTTCGGCTTATTCCTCATGCGAATCCGAATCGGCGATTCAAAATCCGTAGATACACTTTTCCTCACGGAGCACCAATTTATGTGAAAGGAAGATATCAGGTCCTTAGGCCTATGCCAACCGGAAGTCATACTGTATTATCAACGTCCACTGATGAAGTATTTGCAATATTGGTGGCAAATAACAGACTTCTTCGTGGAATGTATACACTCAAATATGGCTTGCAAACAAGGGCGAAAATAAATATGGACAGCGGCGAGGTTAAGGCGATGACTACCAAAGAAATCGAGGACTCTCCCTTGGGTGATCATCGGCCAATATTAAAAAATTTTCGGATGATAGTGGTAGACGACTCTAGTCCACAACATTAATCAAATTATTCACTCAATAGAAAACTAAAATATTAGATTTTTTCCTTTCAACAAAATATTTTAATTCCTAACCAAGGTGTTGAATATCCGACAAAATAGTCGAATTTCGAAACAAAAACGATTAAAGTTCAACCGAAGAAAGTCTCATTATCAAACAAGTAGCTGAACTTTATAAAAAAACACCTTCGACGAAGGGCCTCCTCAGTCGTATTAATATGTATCGTCTAGACACAGAAGACATCAAAAACTATCACACCGTATAAAAACGAAGTAAAATTTTTTTCTTATGTAAATTCTTTATCATCTTAATGAATCATGTCAATATATGGCATTTTTTATTTATTATAAGTTAGATATTGCAATTTATATTAGGTTGAAATTAATTATGTGGACAGCAGTATGCTATAAAATCGACAGCTATTGGTGTTAATAATCAACAATTATTAGAGTTATTAATTAAGTTTAAATATACACCACTCAGACCTTCTATGTCAGTCCTTTTGTTTGCCGAAAATGTATTCTTTGCTATGTGGAACATTTCTCTGAATAATCCTTGTTTCTTATTTACTTCAACACCTAGTATGTTAACATTTTCAAAATCGAACTGATGATGCTTCGTATGAGAATGATATACCAATGCCGTGCTCGTATCGTCATATCTTTTGTTCATGAACTTAGTTATAACATTTTTAGGATAATTATTTTCAATTAAAGTTTTTGTCACTAAATCAAGATTCTTACTTTTGCATATATGGTCAGAAAGTCGAACGGCTCTGTCAACCAAGGAATTAACCACACTGATTAGGAATTGCAAGGGTGAAAGTGTATCGAAAGATCTCTAGCTAATATCGAAGAAAAAATGTACATGATTAATGCGGAATATGTGAATGATACAAGACCAGAATTTAATAATATCCTCACTAGATATATGTTGAGTAATTTTTCAAACGGTCAATATTTTGAATATGTGGATCTGCCTCTATAATCCAAAAAGTTTCTCAAGGATAATGATAATATTCTAGTAACTCGTGCAGATGAAGGTAATGTGACATTAATTATGGAAAACAGGATTATATTAGAAAATATGAAATTCTACTTGAAGACAAAACTACCTACATAAAAATAAATACAGAACCAACAAATAAAGTTAAAAGAGTATTAAATTCAATTATAGGGAATATGATAAAAACTAACATTTTATGTCAAAATTTAAGTAAATTTTTAAGAAGCTACAACAGTGTTTCGCCTATATTCTATGGGTGACCGAAGATACACAAACAAGGAATACCTATGAGACCAGTAACGTCCTTCATGGGATCACCTTTATATAATTCATCAAAATTTATTGGCAATTCGATTAAAAAAACTTTAGGAAAAATGAGTACTTTTATAAAGCATAACATTTATAAACATCTTTCATAACTCTTCTGAAATTTTGTCTTGAAAATGTTTACTGTCTTTTCAACAATAAGTTCTACAGACAAACATTTGGTGTACACATGGGCTCTCCTATGTCAGCTGCGGTGTCCAATTTGATCATGGAAAATCTAGAAAGTAGTATTCTCAAGAATGTTCCATACAAAGTGAAGTGTTCATGCCGTTATGTAGACGATGTTCTGACTTGTGTTCATAAGAATAATATCGATGATTTGTTGAAAAGGTTCAACAAACTTAACACTAGGCTTAAGTTTACTATAGAGAGAGAAAACAACATGAGTATAAGCTTTCTAGACTCTTTAGTAAAAAGAGACAATGGCAAATTGAGCACCGACTGGTATAGGAAGCCCACATGGTCAGGAAGTTATCTGAATTTTATTACATTTGCACCCCTGCCATACAAAATCAGTGTCAAAAAAAAAGAAATAAGAAAAAAAAATAAGAATCTTGATTTAGTCACAAAAAAATTATTTGAAAATGATTATCCTAAAAATTTTATAACTAAGTTTATGAACAACAGGTTGGAACATATTGAGGATAGAAACAATAATAAAAATAATAATACTATCAATACAAGTAACATCATGCTTTACTAGAGTTCAGGCATGTAGAGCCAACACGAAGGCATTCACTGCCAAAGATGAACATCGCAAATGATTTGCGGGCACTAATAGAAAACCTGAACAGCAAGGTTTTAACTATGCATTTGAGCGCAACAAAATGCGTTAGAGGTGCAAACTCTTGTATACTGTGCAGCTGTGGCAACCGTTAGAACGATAGACCGCAGAACTAGGCCTATAAATGCAGCCTTTGCCCCAGGGCGGAAGCGAGATCCACCACGGAAGATCAGGTTGGATATGAATGTCAGCAAAGTAAGGTGCAAGTTGGGTCGACTGACTCAATATAAGGAAGGAAATCGAACCTGAAAGCTGATACACCATGTTATTGAAATAATCCACCCTCGGTACATCGAGACATTGACACCAGCAATATTGGATGAGATTATAGACTCTCAACGGCAGAGACTTGATGTTCTTACTGCTAGACTGCGTCTACAAAAAAGTAGTGCAAGAAGGCGACAAAATCGAACCTTTCAGGCAGATGAAAGAAGGCTTTATCATGAACTGAGTACAAAGCAAAATAACCAACAAGACACCGAAGTGCCTCAATTGGAAGACATGACTAACTATTGGTCGGATGTTTGAGGAAAAACTAACGAAAGCAATTTGGACACTGCGTGGTTCCAACTAGGCAAATCAAGAGCAAGCAACAACCCTGAAATGAAGCTGACTAACATCACAGCTTTAGATGTTCCAGCGATTTTGAAAAAGCAAGTAACTGTAAAGCTCCAGGTCCGGACATGGTGCACAACTTCTGGTACAAATACCTGACAAGTGTGTATCCTGCATTGGCAAGGCGTTTTCGGAAGATCATCGAACACCTAGATCTGATGCCAGGCTTTATTCTCCAGGGTACTACATATATGTTGCCTAACAAACCAGGCGCTCAAAATCCATCAGAATTTCGATCGATGGCCTGTCTTCCAACAATATATAAATGTATCACAGATATCATAGCAGATAAGGTATATTCTCACTGCGTCGAGAATGACATCCTTACAGAAAAACAAAAAGGATGTTGTAAAAACTCACGAGACAGTAAAGATCTAGTCACCATAGACGCTGTTTCCATGACGCAAGCTCGTAAACATCGAAGAAATTTGCACATGGCATATATTGTCTACAAGCAAGCGTTTCCTTCCGTACCACATGAGTATTTGCTTGAAGCCTTAAAAGTATACAAAATTTGACCATGCATCATTGACTTCCCAACTCATGCGATGATGCTTTGGGGTACAAGAATAAAGTATTTTGATCATAGACAACTAAGGATAACTAGATCAATACGCATTACGACGGGTATATTCCAAGGAGACTTCTTGAGTGCACTATGGTTCTGTTTAGCGTTGAACCCACTGAGCAAAACACTAAATAGCTAGTTCAGACGAGAAACTGCAGCAAGTGATTTTCGTTACAAAGCCGTTTGTCATTGATATCCACATGGAGTTTAAACTAGATAAATGCCGAACAGTGCATTTAACCAGAGGAGAATTAGGGACCGCAGAGATAGAGGACGATTTCGGGAATGACGTCGAGGCAATGGCTGAGGGCGAGTCATAAATACCTGGCTATTCTCGAATCTAAGAGTATTCAGCATGCGACAGTTAAGAAAAGCCTAACTACTGCCTTCACTGCAAGACTCAGATTGGTTCCGAAGAGTTCTCTTAACTCGGCAAACAAGATCAGGGCAATCAACACCTATGCCATCCCTGTTCTCACGTACTCCTTTGGGCTCATCAAATGGTCGAACACCGACCTCGACCGATTGAACAGAATCATCCGCGTAGAAATTACGAAACACCGAATGTACCACAGTAATTCGGTGATTGAAGGGGTAGTTCTATCACGACATAGAGGGGACAGGGGCTTTGTAGATGTCATAAAACTGTGTAAGTCACAAGTTATACAGTTGCGAGACTATTTTAACAGCAAGCGAGATGTTACGCTTTACAACACCATCTGTAAAGCGGATCTTGACTACACACCCTTGAATTTTTCCTCAGGGGAGGCCTTGAATATTAGAGCAGAAACCATAGAGGAATTAGAAACGCAATGGAGACGAAAAGCCATCCACGGCGAATACCCCAAAACGTTAGATCAAAGGAAGTGGATAGTGAAGCATCCAATATTTGGCTGAGAAAGGGAGTCGTGTATCCAGAAATGAAAGGATTCGTCATTGCTATTCAGGATAGGGTTGTCAGCACCAGGAATTATCGCAAACACGTGTTACATCAGGACGTGGTTGACCGGTGCCGATTATGTGGAGATACCAACGAATCCCTCGAGAACATTACTGATGGTTGTCGCGTAATGGCTCGAACAGAATATACGCACAGACATAATGATGTGGCAGGCATTATAAATCAACAACTTGTCCTAAACCTAGGACTCTTAACAGAATGGATGCCTTTCTATAGATACATTCCAATGCCCGTTTTAGAAAATGAAGATTACATTTTATATTGGGATGTGACTATCCAGACGGATCATGACATCCGAGCCAATCGACCTGACATCGTGATGCGAGAGAAAAAAGGTGGAAGAGTTTACATCATCGACATTGCTTGTCCGCTTAACAGAAATTTGCCGGCAACCTAGTCAACCAGGATTCATAAGTATAGCGAGCTGAGGCATGAAGTAAAGGCAATATCGAGGAACGTAAAAACATGCATCTATTCATGCTATTGTGATTTCGGCTACAGGCAATGTGCACGCAAGATGCACTAAACATCTTGAACATTTAGGAGTCAGCAGGGTACTGGCTGCAGCTCAGAAGGCGGTTTTATTAAACACCTGTTGCATTGTAAGAAACTTCCTAGACCATCAGGAAGCAAGTGACTAAGAACCTACAGCGTGATACATGGTAGCTCTAAGAAAGCATCCAGAGGCGACTGTTGTCACCTCCAACACTCACGGCTGCCGTGTAAGGATAACACCGGTAAAGACAAACTGCAAACTACATAATGCTCCGAATTTTGTACCTACAACATCAGCGCTGAAGATATCAGACATCGTATTACATTACCTTCTAACATCCTTATACATCAGTCACTTTATTTAGTCCGTGACTATGATGAAAAACCGGGTTCACCCAAGAACAAGATTAAAAAAAAATAAATAACGTCACAAATTTCGTCGTTCTACGCTCTGACCATGATGGTTTTAAATGTTTTAATAACGGTAAGGATCCGTTAGAAAAGGGTTTAAAGACAGATGCGATCTATTGTGTTAACAGCATGGGTTGTAAATGTGTCTATATTGGCCAATCGGAAAGCAATCTTGTTACCAGAATGAATGAACAAAAATACAATTGCAGGCTCGACGATGCGAGTACGGCATTGGTGTATCATTCTCATAAGAAGCATCATCAGTTCGATTTTGAACATGTTACCATACCAGGTGTTGAAGTGAATAAGAAACAAATATTATTCAGAGAAATGTTCCATATAGCGAAGAATAATATTCGGTAAACAAAAGGACTGACATCGAAGATCAGAGTGGTGTATATTTAAACTTAATTATTAACTCTAATAATTGTTGATTATTAACACCAATAGCTGTCGATTTTATAGCATACTGCTATTCATAGAATTAATTCCAACCTAATATAAATTCCAATATCTAACTTATAATAAATAAAACATTTCATACTCTAGAAACAAACTATGTGGCTAGGATAAGATAGTAAGAGAGAATCCGTTTTCCTATCTTATGTATGACGTATGATATATAATGCGCACACAACAGACCATTGAGCAGCGAATCAAATTTATTCTGTAACAGCCTTGTTTATACCAAATTAATTTTCTGTATTTAAGAAATGTCACTTGCTCTTGCTTAGCTGAAAGGATAATGTGATGGCCCACCAATACTTTTATCTTAACATCCTGATAATGCCAATACAATATGCAAGTCGTTTCATTTTCATTTTCTAACATCTACTGCATCAGTTTTAGATAAATCTTTTATAATTTTCAACAAAAAAGGCTAAAAGTACTTGTTCCAGGATCTTTCCTTACTCCGGAATTTTTTCATATTAACATGATTATTTAAGATGGTAAAGTATTTACATAAGAAAAAAATGTTACTTCGTTTTTATGCGGTGTGGTAGTTTTTGATGTCTTCTGTGTCAAGGCCCTTCGTCGAAGGGCGAAACGTTGGAGTTTCTCTAATAAATTTTTTAACCTGTATACCAACAATAATAACATTTTCTTATTAATTTTATTACCTGGTCGACACCAAATAACATGATCTAAACAAAATAGTTGCATTCACAACAATGGAATGAAATTTTTAAGCCAAAAAGAGTAATTTGGTAGAAGACTTTTTCATCTGAAAAGTTTAGTTTTTAACAGGAAGATGAATTTTCAACGAATAACGGAATATTAGATATTTCGACCGAAAACGATAAAAGGGAAATAGAAATACAAGCCAAATAAATTACCAACAAGAATATTATATCAGGGCGGTCCAACAAATTGATTTTTATTTTGATTCTTCAGAAGGGAATTTCCATTAAGAAGTATTATTTGAATTGGAAGAGAATTTTTGATATGAAGCGGAAATTTTGTAAAATAATTTCAATTCTGATTTACAAGCAGGAAATTTATAAAATCAAGTGCATTGATTATTTAGCGAAACAGATAAAAGTAATATAAAGCCAATAATAGTATCATAATCAACTGACATCAATCAAGTAATATTTGGTTTGTTCATTTTTCATACGATTTTTATTTGTAACTTACGAATAATAACCGACCTAAAACATTAATAATAATAGCATGTTATATGTATTTTTGAAAGTCATAAGATATTTCTGAGTGAACCTTATTTTCGGAAGATTTGTTAGTATGGTTTTTGCATGTTGAGAAAATGAAAGATGAATGACCTGCGAACCAAGTAAATCGGAGTAGAGTAAGTGGCTGCGTGCCCTGAGGCAGTCCGCGGAAAGAATGGTAAGAATGTGTGAATGAGACTCTAATTCGAAAAAAGTAAGAAGTCATAGAAACGCCAGACCTTGCATGAGCATATGCAATATGGAAGTGAAGGAACTCATAGAGGTATGCCAAGACAGGAAAGTGTGACAACGAATAGTTCATAAGAAAAGCATACAGACAAGTTTCCCTGGTGTGAATGACACCTTAAACAAAAGACCTGGAATACCAAAGGGCCCGAGTCGGGAGCTTTACAGGATGACTTTGTGAGGCTCTTTGTTCTAAAGAAAGATGGATGTCGAAGTGTCCCTTTTGATACGAAATTCACACCATATGTGCGCGTGCACATATGGTACAGTCCTACGTGTTCATCCACACATTACGTAAGACGATGTGTAGGTGGAGGAGTTTGATAGAATCTTACTGCTTCTGGTGAGGAGGGGATGAAAATCTTACTTAAGAAGAAGTGTCACTGACAAAAGAGAAATTCGAAGATATTATACAACTTAGAGGGAAGTTCAGCAGAAATTCAATCTGTTAAACCAAAAGTGAACTTTCTCGTGATAAAAATGCGTCATTTATTGCACAATGAGTTGTTTTGATAATTACTAATGTTAATTTTTTTTTTTTTAATTGGGTGCTATTAATTCAGTTCCCATTCAAGCTGTGTTGTAGCTCTAATGACCCGATTACAATTATTTTCAGAATCATATTTCTCTCTTTTGAAGTATTTTTGGGCGATTCCGGTACACAAGTTTACTTTTTTGAGTTTATGATTTCAAACATTTTTTCTAAATTGGATTCTCTGTTTCTTGTTGCAGAGTTGAGTTTACAAGCCGAGCGTTCACCTAATAGGTACTCTATTCCTGGAATCCCTCCTGGCAGACCTTCATCTCTTGACTTGACTCTTTCTCTTGCCATACCTCATTCGGTTTCCCCTGTCAGGTCTCCTCCTGCCGAATCTACTCTTCGTACCAGGTCTAGATCACCTCCTGCCGATACTCATTCTTTACACCTTCAAGGATTGACAATTGAAGAACTTCGATCTGTTCGGCTTATTCCTCATGAGAATCGGAATAGGCGATTCGAAATTCGTAGATACACTTTTCCTCGCGATGCACCAGTTCGCGTGAGAGAAAGATATCAGGTCCATATAATACGGGTAGACGACTCTCGCCCACAACAGTAACTCAATTTTGTTCGTGATACGAAACTAAAACATCAGAGTGGCTGAAAAACTTCATTCTCAAATTTCCTTGACACCTCTAAGGTTTCCCAAAGAAAGTTGCATTTTCAAACAAATAGTTGAACTTTGAAGAGAAATAGACGAATTTTCTGAAAATAGTTGAATTCTAATTTTCAATCTGAAGACTTCAAACATATAAAAGAAATTTTGCATCATCAAACAGACAATTTTATTATCAAGCCAAAATGACGAATTTTGTGGAAGACTTTTACATCCGGAACGTTCAATTTTCAACGAAAAGATGAATTCTTACAGAATCTTCAACCAAGAAGATTAATCTCGTATTAAAAAAGACAATTTTTCGACAAAATGCATGACATTTCAAGCAAATAGTTGAATTTTCAACTAAGGTAGCATGGGAGTTGCTCCTAAGCCGTAGTGAAAAAAACGACTAATCATAAATACACATATGAAACAATTGTAAGATCTATCCACAACAACGAAACGAAGTATTTCAGAACTTCGATAACTCACTGACCACATTCAAACTCACACGCAAGCTCTCATGAATTTAAATCAACCAGTAGATCACTGGGAAACCATTTTGATTTATTTGGTGATAAAACAACTAGATTTTGACACTAGAAAAGATTAAGAGGCTCGATTCAATAGCAATAATACAAAAACAATGTTAACTTCAGATCAGCTAATTAAATTCTTAACTAGTAAGTGTCAAACCCTAGAATTGGTTGATGAAGAGAGATCTCATTTTCCTGATTCAAGCAAAGTTCCCAGCTCAAGAAAAGATACAGAGGTTGCTCTTGCTTGAACGTTTCAATCACCGTACTCAATTTGTAGTGGATCCCATTTTATCTTTTATTGTGAGAAATTCAAGATGCTTCCTCTTCCATCTCAAATTTCTGAAGTTAAACAGAAGCAATTATGCTTCGTATCTTCGACGAGAGAGTGAAGTCTCGTTATGTAAATTCTCTCTTACTGGAATGCTACCCAACAGGTGTATTTAGGCATTCTCTATTTTTATGAATAACCTGAGTCAGCCACTAGTACTTCGAAGGCCCAAAACTAATAATTGTAACTATGAACCAGGGAGCATTTCTAAAAATATAGGAGCCTGCGAACTCGATTTGCCTGCGATACCTGTACACGCGATATTGGCGACGGCGCTGATTGGTAGGCAACCATCGATTTGTAAATCTCGAAATCCAAGTTCTTCCGCTTCTATATTAACCTGTCACTTTTGCTCTGTCGTCTTCGGGTACAAAATTTCGAAACGAATTCAGGTATGAATTTTTGATTTCCGGCAAACCCGAGGGGCGAACAGGCTTCATGTATAAAAATATAGTATGGGAGAATTTTAAGCCACGTGTTTCAACCATGGAGTTTTGAGTCGTTTGGCTTTGAGTGTTTGAAGTGGTAAGATTGTGGGTAATTTCAGTAGCTTTCCGACTAGATTCTGATCGATGAAAATTGTAATTCGATCAATTTTGATTCCTTTTGTTCAAATAAATGTGAAGAGTTTGAGTTTTGAATTAAGGCGTGGCCTATTGATTCCTTGATTACATAACCTATTTCCCACCTTTGTTTGAATTATCAATTTGATTTAAATTGTGATTTAGAAGTGTTTGAATGATTAGGAAAAGAAATTTTGCAAAAGTGGCAAATCTCGAGATAGAGTGGAGAATTACCCCATCATAAATTGGCGCTCAAATAGTAATTTAAGAATCCTATAATTGAAACTAATTTGGATCATAGGACACTGAAAACAATGTAGAGTTACAAAATAACTCGACACGAAAATCTCGTGAAAGGCTAAAATAAATCAAGATAGGCTACTAAGGGAAATAGAGTCAGACCTAGAAGAAAAAAAACTCATTTCTGAACAAAACTATTTATCCTCGGAGAAGTAGAGTAAGCTTCAACATAGATTCGGGAAGGGAAATCTCTGCCGAAAGGGGAGGAGCGATCAGCAACATTTCATCTACTAGGCGTGGATAGGGTAACAGGGACTTAGGAAAAATTATTTTCAGTTGGAAAATTCTGTTTGATGGTAGCAATAAGCTTAGTTCAGACATCTTCCTGACCAAGATAGAAGACCGTAGGAAGTTGACCCAAGTAATGGAGATGAACTTCCTACAGCAATGCCGGTATAATTGTACGGAATAGCGCAAGAAGGGTTCAGAAACGACGAAAAAAAAAAATTACAATTGGTACAAATTCAAAAATGAGTTCCGATCCGATCACAGAGGATTGCGACCAGAGTATGACAAAGTCATCCGTCGATCATATTTTCGTTCTTTCAGAGAATTGTCGCGATTAGGGAGAAGTTGGTAGAAAGAATGGAATGTATAAATGAACGAATATGAACCCCCACCTCCTCCAGAAAGCTCATTCCTACAAGAATGTGCTTATCGACTGAAACCAGATGGCAAATCGGACAGAAAGAACAACTCAGCAGCCGTGAAAGAAGCCAAAGATGGACTTGCGGCGCTAACCGCAACGAGCAGATTTTCTTTTAATCTTGAAAAAATAAGAATGAAAATAAAACGCTAAATTTTTCAGAAAGCGACTCAAAATACGAGAATAACACGCAGAGACAAAAGTTGTTCAACCAAAATAGATATACAAATTTGTTATCAACTCTTGCTATAAACATTTTTTTAAATAAAAAAGTTAACTTTCTGGAAAAGCGACAACAGCCATAATAACATTTTATTGACAAGAAATATCGCCTAAATTATATTTAGAAATTTGCTTGCAACCATTTTACGCTAGGAAGCGCATTTTTAGTTTAAATCGTGAAAAATGCCCGCCAATTAACTGGTTTCAATTAGAATTAGAATCGTTCAGATTATTCTAATGGAAAATCAGGGAAATCAAGGAATTTTGAGAATGAAGTTTTTCGGCTACTCTAATATCTTAGTTTTATACTAAGTGGACAATTTGATTAATGTTGTGGAGGAGAGTCGTCTATCCGCATTATTTGGAAATTGTTGAAGATTGGACGATCCTTGCCTAAGGGAGATTCCTGGATTTCTTCTTTGGTCATCTCTTTAACCTCGCCGCTGTCCATGTTTATTTTTGCTCGTTTTAGGACGCGATAATGTAATGTATATATTCCACGAAGCTCTCTGTTATTTCGCACCAAAATGGCAAACACTTCACCATTGGATGTTGATAATACAGTTTGCCTTTCGGTTGGCATGGGCCCAGGGACCTGATGTTTTTCTCTCACTCCAATTGGTGCATCGCGAGGAAAAGCGTATCTACGAATTTCGAATCGCCGATTCGGATTCGCATGGGGAACAAGTCGAACAGATCTAAGTTCTTTCATTGTAAATCCTTGTAAGTGTAAAGAATGATGATTGGCAGGAGGTGATCTGGACCTGGAACGAAGAGAAGATTCGGCAGGAGGACAAGGCCTGACAGGAGAAACCGGACGAGGTGTGGCAAGAGAAAGAGTCAAGTCAGGAGAAGAAGGAGGTCTGCCACGAGGAATACGAGGAATCGGGTCTTCATTAGGTGAACGCTCTAACTGTAAACTCAACTCTGCAAAAAAAAACAGAAAATTCAATTTAAAAAAATTCTTGCAGAACCTAAATTCAAAAAACTCAACTCATGTAATTGAATTGCACAAAAATACTTCAAACGAGTGAAATACGTTTCCAAAAGTAAGTGTAATCGGCTCATCGGAGTAAGTTGTAAACACAGAAAAAAAGGGAGAAAAAGTTTGTCTTGTTTATTCTGTTTCACAGATTTCATACTTTTTCCCATATTTCCCTTTTTAAAGAACTTTTTCCTCTTTTTTGTCCACTTGACTAATCAATTGTATTAATTGATGATTGCAATTAAACCTAATATGTTTTGTTTGAAAATCTTTCTATTAGAAATTTATTCTTCTTATTTGGAAATTCAACTGTTTAGTTAAGAAATTATATTGCTTAGTTTAAAATTTAAATATTTTGTTGAATTTGTTTTAGATGAAAATTCAGCGTATTCATAAATGTTTCTTTTTTAATTCTTGTTGAACCCTTTTGTCGAAAATTCACTTTTTCCCCTGTAGATCCATAATTTTAGTTGAAAATTCATAATTTTAGTTAAAACATCATTTCCAATTTGAAAATTCAATTTTCCTTTTTTCCGATTGAGAATTAATCTTTTTGTTTGAAAGTTTAACTACTTGCAGAAGAAGTATCAAGATCTTTCATGAGAACAAACCCATTTGTCGAATTTTCTAACATTATTAATTATCGTCGAGTTTCTGCTGAAATTACCTCTAAATTCTTACATCTTTGAATTTTTCTTTTTCTAGTGAAACTGTTTCATAGGTAAGATTTAAGCATAAATCGTCTTACGAAATTCGTATATGAAAACGTAGGAGTGTACCATATGTCCACGCGCACATATGGTACGAATTCCGTTCCAAAAGGGACACTTCAAAATCTATTTTTTCTCTTCAACATACACATATTAGATTTCCCCAGAATGAATTTAGATAAAATTTGATTTCATTTTGGACAAACTCAAATAAAGAATAAAAGAAAATAGCAAGAGGGATAAAATTTAGATAAAATCGCAACAATTTTTATTTGCTTATAGCTCAAAGAATGTACTTAAAATTATAGATATACTATATTATTGTATTCACCAATAGAATTCAGGATAAATGTCAAAGACAAGATGAACGTAGAAACAATCCTCATTTTTTTAAATCAGTGGGGAAGCTAATTAATGTAATAATGACAACTTGGGTTGGTAATTTATAAATTTAATATTTCAATTCTTCATCAGATAATACAGTATATCTTATAGTCGTTATCTCGGAGATTGTAGGCTTCAGCTTGTCATGCTTAGTTATTTACATTTCATTTGAGTGAGCTTCAAGCAAATAGTGCATTGAAAAAATTCTCCAAAGTAACGAAACTCATTTTTCATGTTTTCTAATCGTGATGAATTGTATTTATTTTTATAATATTTCAGCAAGTT
This sequence comes from Andricus quercusramuli, assembly GCA_932178445.1. Taxonomy (NCBI): domain Eukaryota; kingdom Metazoa; phylum Arthropoda; class Insecta; order Hymenoptera; family Cynipidae; genus Andricus; species Andricus quercusramuli. The sequence continues at coordinate 76,888 of CAKNXH010000885.1, forward strand.
TGACATTTGTGGGCTATTTATTACCAAGTTTTTTAAAAATAGTATCAAATTGCTAATGACAGAAAATAAAAAAAAATGAACGAAAATTGACGGAAGAAAAGATTGCTTCATTTTTCTATCTTACATCAACAGTTTTGGCAATATGATACTTTAATTGGAATTCCTGCTTGGGCTGATTGAATTTCTGGGTTTGCAATTAATCTTCCCTTTTTTGTTGTTGCTTTCTTCTGACCCTTATGTTTTTAAATTCAAATTTATTCAGAAAAGAAGATCTCTCCTCTCGCTCCACTGGGATTTGAACACCAGATCAACTGATTTCCGGTCAAGTGCTCTACCAATTGATCTGCAGAGAGATCGGAGAAAGCTACTGTTTTTCTGATATACGCTTATTTAGCAGGGTGTTACACAATCAATATTCTAAATAGGAATCTGTATTATCATCGGAGGTTATAATTATCGATCCGTTGAGAAATCCAATCACACGTACTATGAATAATGGAAATCTGCAATATCGATCAGAGATAAAATCCTCTAATACAGAAAAATTATTTCGTCATTACAGACTAGATGGAGATCTGAATTAAAATTGATTAAATTCAAGTTTATTCAGAAAAAAAGATCTCTCCTCTCGCTCCACTGGGATTTGAACACGTGGTTGGAAATCAGTTGATCTGGTGTTCAAAATCCCAGTGGAGCGAGAGGAGAGGGATCTTTTTTTCTGAATAAATTTGAATTCAATAAATTTTAATTCATATCTCCATCTAGTCTGTAATGACGAAATCATTTTTCTGTATTAGAGGATTTTATCTCTGATCGATATTGTAGATTTCCATTATTCACAGTACGTGTGATTGGATTTACGGATCGATAATTATAACCTCCGATGATAATACAGATTCCTATTTAAAATATTTCTTATGTTTTTAGTTCAAAATTGTATTCATTTTCTGGTGTAGAAAATTCCTATTTGTTCGAAATATCATGAATCGGTTGAAAATTTTGTTGAAAATTAGTATTTTTTGGTAGAGAATTATTCATTCAGGTTACAAAATCAAAATTCAGGTTTTTGTATATCAACGGCTAGAGAAAAGGAAGAATGAGTCGTTGAAAAATCAGGGAAGTCGAGGAATTTTATGAATTAAGTTATTTGGACACCCTAATGTTTTAGTATTATATTACGAAAAAATGTTTAATAATGTTGTGGACGAAAGTTGTCTACCCGTATTATTTGAAAATTGTTGAAAATTGGCCGATTGTTACATAAGGGAGATTCTTTGATTTCTTCGGTGGTCATCTCTTCAACCTTGCCGCTGTTCATGTTTATTTTTGCCCGTTTTTGAACGCCATTTTTCAGTGCATATATTCCACGAAGATGTCTGTTATTTTCCACCACTATTGCGAAGATTTCACCATCGGATGTTGATAACACAGTTTGTCTTTCGGTTGGAATGGGCGCAGGGGCGTGATGTCTTCCTATCACATACATTCGTGCATCGCGAGGAAAAGAGTAATTACGAATTTCAAATCGCCGATTCGGATTCGCGTGGGGAATAAGCCGAACAGATCTAAGTTCTTTAATCGTCAATCCTTGTAGGTGTAAAGAATGATGATTGGCAGGAGGTGATCTGGACCTGGAACGAAGAGAAGATTCGGCAGGAGGACAAGGCCTGACAGGAGAAACCGGACGAGGTGTGGCAAGAGAAAGAGTCAAGTCAGGAGAAGAAGGTCCGCCACGAGGAACACGAGTAATGGAGTCTTCATTAGGTGAACGCTCTGACTGTAAACTTAACTCTGCAACAAAGAAAAAGAGAATTCAATTTAGAAAAAACCTTTGAAAACATGAACTCAAAAAAATCAACTTGTGTGACGAAATTGCTCAAAAAAACTTCAAAAGGAAGAAAGATGTTTCCAAAAGTGAGTGTAATCGACTCATCGTAGTAAGTTGTAAACACAGAAAAAAACAGGGACGAAAAGTTCTTCTTTTGTGTTCTCCTTCACAGATTTCGTGCTATTTCCACTGTTTGTCGTTTTGGAAGAATTACTCTTTTTTCTCCTTTCCCTTGTTTCTAGCTTGAATGAAAAGTGAATTAATAGATGTGTTTAGATGGAAAAAGGGAGAGGAAAGGTGCAAAAAAGTAGTGAGAAGGTGAAGAAAGGTATCTGGGTCCAGTGGCAGTGAGTGTGAGAGTAGAAGTGAAAAGGAAAAGTTAAAAGTGGACGAAGAAGAAAGGGCACACCGAAATAAAGAGGTTAGGTTCGGACCGGAAGGATGCTGAAGGAAATGAGCAGTGCTAGTGTCGTCTAGTGTAGAGTGTGGGAACCTGGAGTTATGCGTCTGACTCGAGTAGTAACGAGAACAAGGTGAAAGGGTTTGGAAGATCAGCTAGGCTGAGTAGAGTCAGACGGTGTGAGAAAAAGTCTGAATTGTGAAAGAAGTGCTAGTACACGGACGGACAAACTCAAATTGGTGACGAAGCGAAGAAAGTGAGGGAAGCGGAGAATGTGACAGTGAAAGTGTGGAAGAACGCAGTGGGAAGATTGGAAGCAAGGCAGGACAAATTTATGAAAGACCTAAAAATGGAATGGGAGCTGAAGAGAGCAATAATTAGAAGCGAAAGGGAGATAGACAGGAGAAGTTTTGAGGAAGCGCTCAACAAGCTGGTGTCTAAGTTGAAGAAACTTAAAGGAAAAATGGAGAGCAAGAAGGAAGAAAGAGAAGTAAGAAAAGTGGGATGCCAAACTGGAGAAGGGAATGGAACGTGGAGAAATCAACCGAAGAAGCTGACGGAGGAAGAGTGGGAGAGGGAGAAGAAAGAGAGAGCGGAAAGGAGAAGAAACTTGAAAGTGCTAGGACTATCGAAGGAGGACAACGACCTGACGAACGTGGTGGGACTCTTGGCCGCACATACTAAAATCGTGACGAAACAGAGAACTCGAAGAAGATAGACGGTGGAATACGGCTCCAATTAAGAATGTGGGAGAACAAGAGGGATCTGCTGAACGCTGGAGGAAGGTTGAAAGGATCAGGGCTGTGGATGGAAGAGGATTTGACAGAAATGGAGGAGGAAATACAAGACTGGCTATGAAGATAGAAGAAAGGGATAGAAAAAGAGGGAGTGGAAGTAGACCTGAGATTGATGAAGGCAAGAGTGGGGGAGACGATTTGGCAGTAGAGCGAGCAGGAAGGCGAAATGATAGTGATGGGCACGATGGAGAAGAAGATAGAGAGAGAACAGGAAGAGAAGAGGACCAGTGCAACGGAGTAAGGTGGGGTAGGAGAAGAAGATCGTGAGTGCAAAAGTGGAAGAATTGAAAAGTTGTGAGTGGATGAGTTGTAGAGAGGTAGAGAAAATAAGCTGATTTTTGGGAGTTGTAATTGGACAAGATGACAGTTAGGGTAAATGGAGTTTTCTGTGACTGTAGCAGAGGAAAGAGGTTGAAGTGATGTAGAGGTAGGGCTTCCGTTTCTGTAGTAGGTTAAGTTAGGTTAATATGTTTGTAAGGAGAAGCTTTGTAATGGGTTTTTGAAGACTCTCAAGCCCGTAAACGGGAGAGAGTATAATAAATATACATCATACTATTTGGTTTTTAGTTGGTAATTAATCTTTTTGGCTTAGAACTTTTATATTTTGATTGAAAAATTTGATTATTTCAATGAAAAGAAAAACTATTCAGGTCGAAAATTAAAAATTTTGGTTAAAATTTTCTTTTCCTGTCAAAAATGATTACTGGTTGACAAATTAACTCTTTTCTTGAAAATCCATAAGTTTGGTTTGAAAATTCCTAATTTGGTAGAATTTAATCTTGTTTCGTCAATTATGCAAATAAAAATGAATTCAAGATTCAACCATTCCATTGTGAGTTGAGAATTTTTGAACCAGAAAGAAAAATTCAAAGATATTACAACTTAGAAGAAATTTCAGCAGAAATTCGATCTTTTGGATCGAAAATGAACTTTATCTTGTTGAGGGGTCTTCCATAAACCACATAGCACCCTGGGGAGGGGGGGAGGGGCTCGGAAAGAATGCCACGTTGGACCGCATGGTGGCGGGAGAGGTCAAAAAGTGTCAAAATTAGGATTCATGGTTTATGGAAGCCCCCGTTTCAAAAGATGGATCATTTGTGGTAATTGTGGAGGAGCACATAGAAGTGTACCATATGTGCACGCGTACATATGTTATGAATTTTCTATTCAAAGAGAATTCAGCGTGACGAGTGTGCATACAATTACAGATGTATTATATTATTATATTTACCAACAGAATTGAGGATAAACGCCAAAGACAAGATGAAAATAGAAATAAGCCTCATCTTTTCTAATCAGAGGAAAAGCTGTCTAATGTATTAATGGAGACTTGGATTGATAATGATTCAACAAATAATTGTACCTGTACTTGACTAGGTTGTAAGTATATCTCACAGTCGTTATCTCAGAGATTATAGGCGTCTGAGTTTGTCCTGCTCGGATATTTGCATTTCATTAAAGTGAGTTTCAAGGAAACAAATTTTATTACTAAATTCTTCAAAACCGGCATCACAATTCATATAATATTTCTCGTTTAAGCGCAATCCGTTGTTTAGGTTGAAGATTTATATAGCGTATTCTTTAGTTTTCTTCTGGTTTATATTTCGAAAGATGCAAATGACTTTAAACAACTTTCAAAAATTTCTAAATATTTAAAAAGATTTCAAAGTTTTCTGATTTCGAACAGGATATTCCGGTAATTTTTTGTTAAAATTGAAAATTTCCATGTGCGGCTATTCGCAGTACTCAGTAAGTCAAACAATTTATTCTCATGACATTTTTCAATAAAAAGAAAATCATCAAAGATTACAAATTAGCATTCACAAAATTTGAAAAAGCAAACGAAAATGAACATTTCAAGCTAAACAACGCACTATACAGAAAAAGTCAGGGAAAGTAAGACGTTGCTTTTCAAAAACTCTCCAAGATTATTATAACAGCTTTTTCGGTTTCCTGGGAAAATGAATTATTCAAATTTTGATTCCTCTGTCACGTCCCGCGACTTTCATGATAACAGTAACTAATAATGAACGATAGATTATAACTACATAACATTTATATTCGATAGATTATAACTACATAACATTTATATTCGATGGATGATAACTACATAACATTTATATTCAATAATAAAACAACAAGCTGAAAGATTATATCCAATATCCATTATTATTATTGTCAAAATCATATTATAAACAAACCTAACATTGTTAAGATCATTCCTGAAGATCAGATTTGTAACAAACAATACAATAGACCAAGATGAGCTGCACGCATCAACTTTCACTAACACAGCCATCAAGCATCGCGACCTACATATGCCTATGGAACGGACACCAGCATCTTCAATACAAAAGCAATGAATATCTCTATCGAGATGACAGTTGTAGGAGGGTGCGCCTCTCAGAGATATCACAGGCAAACTTTATGCCCTTCCACGCATTAGAATATCTCGACCTTTTGTCACCTAGGAAGGGATACCACATATTTTGGTGACTGCCCCATTCTCCATATTTGGGCACATCACGATTCCTCATCACTGATTGGCTATCCTATTAATTAACCCTTGGGACTAGGAAGGGATATAATGCATCATAGCTACTGCGACACTTTCCGTATATGGGCGGGCATAAATATAATTCTCGATGCTCATTGGATAATTATATCCTTACCACTCTTCTACATAATTAATTATCAACCCTGATCGGAACCATGATGAATCCCTACTTCTAATACCACTTAGCCCTACGGGAATCTTAGGGGGGATCTCGTGTATAAATACAGCAGATTTGGAAGCATAAGTTCAGTTTAGGCAGTTTAGACACTTCATCGGTTCGGTTGGAAAAACGACCCAGTACAACAATAAAGAATCATCGAGACCCTGAACTCCGGTAAAAAATACTCAGCCCGTCAACTTTTCTAAAGTTTGACTTCTGTGCGGAAGAGTCGAGTCCGAATTCAATAGAGCTCCTATCACAAAGGGACAACGGAGGCCCAGATTCACTGACCTGATCACCTCAGCCTGCACTCTTCGGTACTCACCCCCTACAAGTCCCACATGGGATCCATAGGTCGACGGAGGAATTATATTTCCTTTCAGCTAGCAAGTGGGTGATCACGCATCACAGACAAGTAAAAACGTGAGTACTAAATTATTATCTGACATCTCTTCACTCAATTGTTTGATTAACTATTCATCCCTATTTAAGGTGGACTAAAGCCAAACAAGAAAAAGTAACCGGAGAAAGAGCACTCCAGCTGCATCATTTTTGATCTTTTGAATTAACTTGTATTTTATTTCAACCATTTTATAATTTGTTTAGATAAACATCAAATATTCTATAAAAACTTAAATTCACGTCTAATTAATTTGTTTTGGTAATGGTAGTTATCCTCATCCCAGTTTTCTAGTTAATATTTAATTGGAGTCTATAACGAGGAACTACCATTTAATTTAATGAAATATAAGTTCAGTTATGTTTGATAAGACGAAGCACCTCAAAAATGACTAAAAATCAAAAATTCTTTTCGCGGTCAAACTATGCAACTCAGCTTCGTTTGTAAAAAACAGAATTGAAAATAAAAAAATTTAATTTCTGAACAAACGACACAAGATTATATATAGAAATTTGCTTTGAATCACTTTACGTTAGGATGCGTATTTATAGGGACTAGTGGGCCGAGTTTTCTCGAAAGAATCTTTCCGTTCTATTTGGCAGAATCGATTGCCCTCATCAATGCAGGCGATCCTCGCTAGCCAGAAGCAGGCTGCCTTAGAGCAAGCTGCAGAACTCGCGAACACAATCACGATAACAAATCCACCAGGGCGTCTAGATGTGGCATTTACGGAATCCTTCAAGTATAACCCTGTCGAGCAGTTAACGCTACTCACAGCAAAGATCGCCGAGTTGGGCACACAACTGCACGAGATTTTCCGACACGGGAACCGCGGCCGGAGTGATTTCTGATGCGAAACGCAAGACCGTCGCCGTAGCCTCTTCCGCAATTCAACTAACTGGAAGACGAAAACGCAATTCTTAGTATATACTGGGGCAGACATCTGCGTATACCCTCGCTCATTCATACGCTAACAACGACAAAGGACAAACTACGAACTATTTGCGGCCAACGATACGCTCATACCGATTTTCGGGTTCGAAAATTTTACTTTAGATTCAGGTCTCAGGAGACACTTCACCTAGCGTTTTGTGGATTCCTATGTTTCAAAGCCTATCCTGGGACCAGACTTCATGCACCACTACGCACTTCTAGTGAATATCAGGAAAAAAAAAGCTTCTGAACACTAGGGCGATGCTCGCCACCTCAGGTCGAGTCGCAGCGTGAGAAAGCTAGGAGGCCTGCTCCCTATCGACTGAAGTGTGACGCGACCTTCCACAAGCAGCTGGTCATCGCCACTTCACATGGGTTCAAAGAAAGAAAACCAGTGAAGACACTGCAGCGATGACAGACGTCTAAATGTAACGACAATATCGGTCAAGTACCTAATTCCGCATGTGCAGGATTTTGCTTCTACTTTCCCTTGTTCTACTCTCCATGGCTTTCGTCACGTCTATGCATTTTTTATGCAAGCTCTTTTATGCAAGCTCTATGGCTTATCACGTTTCTTCGAATGAGGGTCTCATTCACGCATTCTAAACATTGATTCAGCGGACTGCCTCTGGGCAAGCTGCCCAGATCTGCTAGTTCTGATGTTGGCATTGTCGGCTATCTGCAAAGGTGGTCTTTTCAGAACGGATGGTATGTTTTCTGGAGGTTGTTGCTCTTTTTTTTTTGCTGCTGAAGAGCTTCATATCTCTTTTTGCGTAGAAAGGATACCTGATCACTCAAATACCTGTAAGATAAGTGGGGATGTGAGGACCTGCGACGACGGGACCTTCCTGATTACCAAGGATCACTCGAATCGGCAGTCTGCGCTCAATAGTTCAGGAGAACACTGCGTTGGGCGTTTGACTCTCCGGGTAGCATACGATTGAGGAATTTCGTTTTTCATATGATAGGAGTCGCGTATCAAGCTCAGGTATTAGTTCTTAAGATGGATTGAGGAAAACAGAAAGCTCTTTTCTGATTACCAATTGGGAAAATAAAAATGTTGTGGTAAATTACGATAAACTTTTAAAAGCCCGCCACTCTCTGAACCTGTCAGGAATGAGAAAATTCTGAGTCATGCTAGAGATCCTTTGATCGTTCACACTTCTTCAACTCGTTCCCCTACGAGAGCTCAAGAGTGCTGGCGTGATCACTCTGAATTAATTCGTTCGAAACGGCAACAAGGAGTTTGTGGAAGTAAACTATGATTGATTGGTGGTGATGTGGTCATCGATTCTTACTACGTGCTAGTTGGTTTTTCAACTCGTTTCCATACGGGAGCTCAACCAGGGAGAACTGAGGAATCATAATCACGGTGAATTACCATAAATTATTCAATAATTGAGACAGAGAAATTCATCACTCCTTTAAGAATTAGTACAATGCCCAGCATAAGATTGTGAGTTTCTCCTTGTCAAAATAGAAGGGGCTTTTAAAAGGTAGAGACTCTTTTTATAGGGTTTTATCCTGACAACCATTAGAAAATTCATAGTTCTACAACATCAGAACTAACGAGAGTAAAAGACAAATAGGAAAATGTGATCGCATTCTGGAGGACAAATCTTGCACTTAAATGTGCACGGAATATCGCCTCATTTGTGGAATCACTAATAATTTGATCCTCAGTTCTTAGCCAGGGAGGGTAAAATTCGTAGGAATCGTATCGAAGAAGCTCGTAATCGCTTATGTTATAAGGGCAATAGGTCTTAGGAATCCATGTAAAAATTGTCTGGAGATAAATTCCACGTAAATAATTGGCCTATTCAGGCGTGATAGGTAGTCTGAAATTCTGAAGGCAGGAATCGAAAAAGAATTGACAAAACGGTAGCAATTCGAACTTCGCTTCTGTGACCTCACAATCTCTTTTAATAATTTTGATTCTTGGAGATCGTTCACGGGTGTGAGGACATTTCAATTAAGGGTTATCATGGATCTGAGCTTCAGGATAATTACATTGACAGAAAATTCCTAATTGAAAACTATTTTGAAAATGAAGGGGCTAAAAGTGAAAAAAAGTAGAGTTTCTTTCAATGCAGATTGGGAACCCAAATTAATGGATAAAGTTTCTTTTGATATTCTTGTTGCTAATAATTTGATTCGTTTCAGATTTATCATCCTCTCAAGAGTGGAACTGATGTGCATACTCGGGGCCAATCTCTTGAACAGGACACATTAAATTGTCGAGCAATCCGATTTCTCGTGAACTATATTCACGAGAGGGAAAACTCGATACAGATAAATTTAGAGATAAAATCAAATTAATTAATAAGGAGGGTCGTTCTCAAGCTTGTATGCGTCAGAAATAGAAAAATTAAAATAAATCTAGAAGTAAAATCCGAAAGATTAACGATAAAAATTGTCCTGGAGCCCTGAGATGTCGATGGAGTGGATTGAAAACTCTCACATGAAATGAAAATGTCACAGTTCGAGTGTTCTCTAGATTTAGGAATTGTTTCTCATAATAATTAAAATGGTCAGCTAATGAATAATGATACAGCATGAACCCGTGCATGGATCCTCTTCGAGTCGGTGAGCTTCTTTGCTGGTATATTCGATCTTGTATCCAAGGTGTTCTGTTTTAGGCGTTATTCACTCCACTGGCACTCTTCCTTATGCATTTCTCATAAATAATTTGTTCTCTCGCTTTCATGTCTTGGCATACCTCTTTAGCTTCCTTCACGTCCATGAATTTCTCATTCTAGCTCGTATGTTTCTATGGCTTCTTATATCTCTTCGAAATCGGGTCTCATTCCCACATTCTAATTATTCTGTTCGCGGTCTGCCTCTGGGCACGCTGTCATTTAATTTACCTTGATAAACTGGTATCATCAGTCGTTCATCTTTCATACTCTCAACATGCCAAAAACATCTCAACATATCATTCAAAAATAAAGTTCTCTGATAAATATCACATGCTTTTCGAAAATACGTATAAGATGTTGTTATTATTAATGTTTTTGGGTCGTTAATTTTTCGAAAATGACCAATAAAAATTGCATCAAAAATAAATAAGCAAAGAATTATTCGATTCGAGCTTTATGCGTACACATTGAACCTCATTTTATCGCAAAATAAACTTTAGGATCGCTTTTCTCATAGCGAATCCACTCCCCCCCATTCAAATTTTCAATAAAAAGAAAATTCAAAAAATTACTGAAAGGTATGAGGCAATCTAAAACTTCGCATCAAAATAGACATCACCTTCGTTTTCGTCTGCCAGAGTACTACATAAAGGCATAAACGGCTATGCTCAAAGCCTGTGACCTGTTGAATATTGTACCTCTATAGGCTTCATATTACTTGTATCTGTTTCGCTGAATTCTTGATGTCTAAATAATAATTCTTGACGGAAATTTCCTGCTCGAAGTCAAAATTTCAGAAATAGTGCAACTTCCTTTTTCTAAAATTTGGGAAAGGAAAATTTTTAAATTTTCGAAAATTTGTCTTCGTAAAGAAAATTTCGTTAAAATTCAAACAGACTATAATTTGAAACTAGGAATTATCAATATTTTACGAATTCTGACTTGGAACATGGATTGTTTTTGTAAATTTCCTTCTTACGAATCAAAATAAAAATTAATTTCTCAGACCACACTGATATAATATTCTTGTTAATTATTATTTATCTTGTATTTCCATCTCCCTTTTTTGCTGTTGCTTCCTTTCCTGGTTCAGGATTCAAATATTTTGTCGAAAATTCTTCTCTTCTGGTTCAATCTAACTGGTTTTAATTCGCAATTAGAATTGTTTTTTGTTGAAATATCTAATATTGCACGGTCCGTTAAAAATTTGTATTTCTTTATTGAAGCTTGAACTTCTTCATTAAAGGTTGAACCACTTTGTTAATAAATCGTTTATTTGTTAGAGATTCATCACTTTAGTTGAATAAAGTTTTTGGCCACTCTAATGTTTTAGTTTCATATTACGAGAAAAATTGAATTAATGTTGTGGGCGAAAGTCGTCTACCCGTATTATTTGAAAATTGTTGAAGATTTGACGATCCTTGCCTAAGGGAGTTTCCTGGATTTCTTCTTTGGTCATTTCTTCAACCTCGCCGCTGTTCAGGTTTATTTTTGCCCGTTTTTGCAAGCCATGTTTCAGTGCATATATTCCACAAAGATCTCTGTTATTTCGCACCAAAATTGCAAAGACTTCACCATTGGATGTTGCTAACACAGTTTGCCTCTCGGTTGGCATGGATACAAGGATCTGATATCTTTCTCTCACTTGAATTGGTGCATCGCGAGGGAAAGTGTATCTACGAATTACGAATCGTCGATTCGGATTCGCGTGGGGAACAAGTCGAACAGATCTAAGTTCTTTCATTGTAAATCCTTGTAAGTGTAAAGAATGATGATTGGCAGGAGGTGACCTGGACCTGGCAAGAGGAGACCTGGACCTGGCACGAAGAGAAGATTCGGCAGCAGGAGAGCACCTGACAGGAGAAACCGGAGGCAGTGTGACAAGAGGAAGAGACAAGTCAGGAGAAGAAGTTTCGCCACGAGGAACACGAGGAATAGGGTCTTCATTAGGCGAACGCTCTAACTGTAAACTTAACTCTGCAACAAAAAACAGAAAATTCAATTTAGAAAAAACACGAAAAGTTCTTCTTTTGTGTCCTCTTTCACAGATTTCGTACTATTTCCACTGTTTGTCGTTTTTCATTTCATTTTCATTTCATTTCAATTTATTAAATCCAACAGTCCAAGACCAATTACAGGATTACAAGTTATAAACTAATATGGCGCAAGAGGAGGTATTATAGAATACAAAAGTATCGTAAATGTAAATGTTAATTAAGCTTAAAATGTAAATTATGACTCAATCAAGTAGTAGAGTTTATGTAGGTGCGAACAGTTTCTAAAAAAGTGTTGATAGATTGAGTTAAAATATTGATATTGCCATTAGATGCTTTATGAATTGAGTTATACTTGTCACACATCTTGAGAATGGGAGTACTATGTGTCGGAATGTCTGTAAAGGTATAGAATGGGACCCAAAATCTGGTATCTTTTTCCGGAACTGCAAAGGGAACTTGCGATAGAAGATAAGAGTCATCTATGAAACCTCTGATAATTTTGAATAGAAATAGTACCATGGCAACTTTTCTTCTATTCTCAATTGTCCATTCGTTGAATCTTTCACATAATTCGAGGTAGTCATAACCAGGAGGAATGAACTCACCATTAATTTTCAAGTTAAGGAACTTTAAGAACCGTTTTTGACATTTTTCAATAGCAAGTATTTGATAATTTATTTTTGGATTCCAAACTACAGACCCATATTCTAATTTTGACCTGACTAAAGCATAGTATAAAATACGGAAGGTAGATTCTTTCTTAAAAGAACGACACGTTCTGAATAAAAAACCTAAGCATCTATTAGCTTCGCGTGTCATAATGTCAACTTGAGTGTTCCATTTTAATGAGTTATTAATGTAAATTCCAAGGTCACGCTGAACCTTCACTTTTTCCAAAACAATGGAATTTATTTTGTACTCAAACTCAATTGTATCAATCTTTCTAGAAACTGTCATAACAGTACATTTGTTTGTATTGATATCAAGAGAATTATTACTGCACCAATCTACAAAGTTATTTACATCTTTTTGTAACTCAGCACAATCTTTAATGCTATTAATTGGTTTCAATATTTTAGCGTCATCTGCGTATAACAAAATAGTATTTAATACAACACTATCGACGTCGTTCATATTTATAACAAAAAGCAGGGGACCTAGATTAGATCCTTGTGGAACACCAGACGACGGTGAGAATATGTGGGACGAGTATCCATTGTACTGAACGTTCATATGACGATTATTTAAATACGAATAAATGAGACTAAGTATCTTATTAGGAACGCCTAAACTTTGAAGCTTATTTATAGTAATGCAATGATCAATACAGTCGAAAGCTTTTGAGATATCAGTATATATAACATCAACTTGTCTATGTTTCAATAAGTAAGTTTCAACTTGCTGGACGAATGTTGTCAAATTAGATATAGTTGATCGTTTTGGAACAAAACCATGCTGAGCAGGCGAGAGGACAGGCGCCAAATGAGTCCACAAAAATTCAGCCAAAATCTTTTCAAAAACTTTGGAGAAATTACTAACGAGTGCGATTGGGCGGTAGTTTGCGATATTTGATTTATCCCCTTTTTTGAATACTGGGCAAATTCTAGAGAACTTCCAAAAATCAGGGAATACCCCATTGAAAAGAGATAAATTAAAGATAAAACATAGTGGTTCCGCTAACTCATCAGCACATTCTTTGAGCATACAACTGGGTATTCTATCAGGTCCAGAAGTAAATTTTTTATTCATCAACTTCAACATTTTTAATACTTGATCTTCTGAGATCCTGAATGTATCACCCAATAAATTCTGAGAATTTCCAGAGATTCCTTCTGGTTTACCCAAACTAGGTTTATAAACCTTGAGAAAGAAGTTAGCAAATGAGTCAACTATTTCCTGGGGTTTGTTGATCTCTGTTGTTTCCCAAAACATTATACCAGGTATTCTGGAGACCTTTTTAAGATTATTCATATGAGACCAAATATTTGACGAGGAATGATTTATATCACTTTCTACACTATCTAGATAATTAGCATAGGCTATTCCAGAGTCTTTTTTGACTTCTTTCCTTAATCGTACAAAATTTTCTAAGTGAAACATACTGCCTGTTCTCTTGTGCTCAGCTCTAGCTTTTTCCTTACAATTTATTTTACATATGATTTCTTTAGTATACCAGTGAGGATATTTAGATTTAGTTACATTGATTGAAGTCGTGCCAACTAACTTATCAAGTAAATTATAGATTATTCTATAAAATTGTTCAACAGCTTCATTACAATTATCCTGACAATATAATAATGACCAATCTGCAGCTCTTAAGTGAATTCTAAGGTTTTGATAATTACAATTTTTAAATTTAAATCTTTTAGAAGTCGGATTAACATTAAATTTATTATTTAAAGGTAAGGATGGAATTGTAGCTTCAAATTTAATAATCAATAAAGGGTGATGTTCATCGAGAGGCAGAATTGGGAGCACATCCGTCAGTACTTCACATGGGAATGACGAAATAACTAGGTCTAGATAACGCTCATTAAAGTTATTTATATTATTATATTGTTTTAACTGGTGGAATTCAAGGAAATTGTGCAAAATAAACGACTTAATATCACTCATACCGTCATTAATGAAATTAATTAACTTGGGTATATTAAAGTCACCTATAATCAAAATTTTATTTGCCCAAATAACAGAGAAGGACGAAAGGGCGTCAAAGAAATGTTCAAGTTCGTTAGCAGATATGTTAGGTGGAATATAAGTGGCAATCAAAATTAACGTCGAGTAATCATAATTTATTTTAACCGCAACAGCATTAACTTTAGGTGAAGCATTAATGATTGAAGTAATATTTAAACTGCCAGAGGTGAAAACAGATTTAATCGCCACTAAAACACCACCACCCCTTGTGTCAACTCTGTCATCTCGATAAACATTGAACACGTCCATGTCGAAGAGTTCTGGATTATTAACATTTCCTTTCAGCCAAGTTTCGGTAAAAACAATAAAGTCAAATTCAGTCAGTTCCGGATTCGAAATTAACAAATGGATTTTAGAATTAAGGCCTCTGACATTTTGGTAGTAAATAATGATCTCATTCAATAAATCGAGATTGGTACTATGCGAACAATTGAAAGTCTTATCACTCTTACCAGAAATTAAAGTTGAGTTGCTGAAAGGGTGGAGGTTGTTATTTATAGTGGTGTCTTCTTCATACTCACAATCTTGAGTTCCCCACGTACCTCCCTGATCATGATATCTACTTCTCCTCTGTCTCGACGTTCCTTCAAGATCACGCGAAGCTCTTTGTAGCGAGTTCTCTGAAACAGAGTGCGGTCCTGAGAAAGAGACATCGCTGTTGCTGTGGCTTGCGCTGGAGAATTCGTATGAGGTTGCATAAGAGGTAGCGTAGACTGACGAGATCGTACTTTCCTTCCGAGAGATCGTAGAATCTCCGATGGCCGTAATTCGTTGGTGAAACGGATTTGGATTGGGCGAGGAGGTCCAGAGCTCTGTACATTCATACCAATTCTATTTATCTTAATATCATTTGGATCATGTGTACTTAAAATAGAATTCAGATAATTATTAACTTTATCCAAATCTAATTTCAGAGCTTCCGGATGATTTATCTTACCATTATGTACTGACTCCGGACAACCAAAAAGAATGAGGTTGGATTTGCGAGTTATCCTATCCGAGATTTCAGCTGTACATTGGGAAGAGATCGAGCTTTCCATTGCGACTTTGTCAATATCAAGTCTAGATGTCTCAGATTGTTGAATCTCGTGCATTTGTATTTCAAGGGAATCGATTCTTTCTAAGGCATCATTTAATTTGCCAGAATAACTGTCCAATTTAGACGATACCTGGCTAATCTCAGAGTGAACTAATTCTAATTTAGAGGAGATGAAACCTTCAGATTCTTTTTTAGAGTTTGTGTAATGCTCCTGCATAATCTTGGTGACGTCATCAATAGTAATTCCCAGAGGTGGGTTGGGAGACGCAGATCTTTTAGGGGGTTTGAATCCACAACACTTTCTTTTACCAGTTGTTGAGCTAATTGCAAGTTTAAAACATCCAGGGTGATAAAAATTTCCCAACTGACAGGAGGAAGCATCTTCAATTATTTTTGAATTGCACTGGCTACAAGTCCTGTCCGATATGACATCAGTCAAGTCATATATAGTATAATGTCAATTTAAGTATCCACAGTATATGACAACAATACAAGCTCAGAGCATCTGATAACACAGATAGCCCGCATCAATAGCATACACGCACGACCAGAAATATAGAGAGGTCAGGTGTTAATGAATACGTCACTCACACAATATACTAAGCGTAAATTACGCTATAATTTGAACGAAAAATTAAAACATATTCACTTAGAAAAATATTCAAAAATTCATTGGTGAGAGCAATTTAAACAATTGAGCAAAATAAGTAACCGAATTGTTGGTAATGATGATACAAAAATACTCCGATCAAGGTTCACGAATAAAGCAATAAACTGCAGAGACACTAGATCGTTGAAAGTTTCGCCATATTCCTGTACCGATGCCTAGGCCCGCAAAGAAAATCACCAATTATGCACAAACTACGCCAATGACCAAAAAATTTTCTTCAAATCCAGGAACAAGCACTAGTGAACTCGCACACCCCAAATCATGAAACAATTCAGGACAAGTCAAGTTAAGGAAAACCAAGCAGCGACACAAAAATCACATGCGAACCGACTTACGCCATCTTGCTTGTTCTTTGTTTTTGAAGAATTACTCTTTTTTCCCCTTTCCCTTGTTTCGAGCTTGAATGGAAAGTGAATTAGTAGATGTGTTTGGATGGAAAAAGGGAGAGGAAAGGTGTAAAAAAGTCGTGAGAAGGTGAAGAAAGATATCTGGGTCCAGTGACAGTGAATGTGAGAGTAGAAGTGAAAAGGAAAAGTTAAAAGTGAACGAAGAAAAAAGGGCACGCCGAAATAAAGAGGTTAGGTTCGGACCGGAAGGGCGCTGAAGGAAATGAGCAGTGCTAGTGTCGTCTAGTGTAGAGTGTGGGAACCTGGAGTTATGAGTCTGACTCGAGTAGTGACGAGAACAAGGTGAAAGGGTTTGGAAGATCAGCTGGGCTGAGTGAGAGTCAGACGGTGCGAGGAAAAGTCTGAATTGTAAAAGAAGTGCTAGTACACGGACGGACAAACTGAAATTGGTGACGAAGCGAAGAAAGTGAGGGAAGCGGAGAATGTGACAGTGAAAGTGTGGAAGAACGCAGTGGGACTATTGGAAGCAAGGCTCTTCAACTCTTTCAAAACCTAAATTTAAAAAACTCAACTCATGTAATTGAATTGCCCAAAAATACTTCAAACGAGTGAAATAGGTTTTCAAAAGTAAGTGTAATCGGCTCATCGGAGATAGTTGTAAAAACACAAAAAAATAGGGAGAAAAAGTTTTTCTTTTGTGATCTCCTTCACAGATTTCATACTAATCCCGTTGTTTGTCGTTTTTAAAGAATTACTCTTTTTCCCTCTTTCCCTAGTTTCTAGCTTAAATGGAAACTGAATTAATAGAACCCAATAAGATGCAAATTAATCCTTTTGGTTTAAAACTTTCATTTTTTGATTAAAAAATTTAATTATTTCGTTGAAAATTCAGCTATTTTGATAGAAGATTGAACATTTCGGTTGAAATTTTCTTTTCTCGACGAAAATGGTTATTAGTTGACAATTTAACTCTTTTCATTTAGAATTCATAAGTTTGGTTTTAAAATTCCTCTTTTTGTAGAATTTAATCTTGTTTGGTCAATTATGCGAAAAAAAATTAATTGAAGATTTAACCATTCTATTGTTAGCTGAGAATTGATCCTTCTTAATTGACAATTTGACTGTTCAGTTAACAATATATGTATTTTGTTGAAGAAATTAAGAGTAGTTCAAATAAGAAGTGTTAAGCTCTTTCGTAAGAACACGGGGTGGAGGGGTATTTGAGTCCGAGCCACGCGGTCTTACACGTAGGTTTTGAAGAAAATGAAACGTATGGCCAGCTGATTTTTAAACCAGAAAGGAAAGTTCAAAGATAACACAACTTAGAGGAAAGTTTGGTAGAAATTCGATATGCTGGACCGCAAATGAACTTTCTCTTTGATGAGGGTCTTTCGATAAACCACGTAGCACCCTGGGGAAGGGGGTGGGGCTCGACGAGAATGCCACGGTGGACTATGTGGGGCGGGAGGGGTAAAAAGTGTCAAATTTAGGATTCGTGGTATATGGAAGCCCCCGCATCAAGATATGGATTATTTGTGTTAATTGTGGAGGAGCACATAGAAATGTACCATATGTGCACACGCACATATGGTACGAATTTCCTATTCAAACGGATACTTCGAATTTCATTCTACTTCAACACATACATTATGGATTCTCCCAGAATGAATTCAGATTAAATTGGTATTGATTTTGGAAAATGTCAAATAAAGTATTAAAGAAAATAGCAGAAGGGATAAAACAGAGATTCAATTTTGAAAATTTTGATTTGCCTACAGCATGACAAATGTACATAAACTTAAAGATATATTATAATATTATATTTACCAATAGAATTGAGGATAGCCGCCGAAACCAAGATAAAAATAGGAACAATCCTCATATTTTCTAATCAGAGGAAAAGCTTATTAATGTATTAATGGAGACTTGGATTGATAATAATTTAACAAATAATTGTACCAGTAATTGACTAAATTATGAGTATATCTCACAGTCGTTATCTCAGAGATTATAGGCGTCTGAGTTTGTCCCGCTCGGATATTTGTTTTTCATTAAAATGTGTTTTAACCGAACCAATTTTATTACTAAATTATTCAAAACCGACCTCACATTTCATATAATATTTCACGTGTAAACGCAATCCGTCAATCATGTGGAAAAAGTAAAGGGAAGTAAAGCCTTGCTTTTCGAAAACTCTACAATATTATCATAACATTTTTTTTTAATTTCTTCGGAATATTGAAAATTCCAATTTTTATTCCTGAAAAATAATTAAAAATCAAAAATTTCATTTTGCGGTCAAACTATGTAACTTATTTTTATTCGTGAGAAACAGAATTAAGAAAAAAAATCAATTTTTGGACAAAGGACACACGAGGCAAAAACAAAATGAAGAGACAAAGTTGTTCAACCAACAAAGATCTACACATTTGTTATAAACTCTTGTTATACAAATTTCCCAAAAACAAAGATGATACCCTCTTTGCTGAAACGATACAAGCCACACTAACATTTTATTCAAATAAATTTCATACCTAAATTGAATCTAGAAATTTGCTACAAAACCACTTCACGTTAGGATGCGTATCTCTGGTTTAAAACGTATGGAGTAAAATTGAAAATAAACAAATTAAATTCGTGGATGATTTTCATAAGCACGGGAACCGCGGCCGAAGAAATTTTCGAAACCAATCGCAAGACCGTCACCGTAGAATGAAAATGTATCGAAAAAAATGTTTTATCTGTCTTATCATCAATAACACCTTCATCGTGAATCTAGCCTATTCTTCAGACTTCTAGCAAATATTGTCTGTCATATATTGAATAAGATAATAATAAATAATCAATTCTTATCCATGAAATCTATTGAAATTTCTCGAAATCATCGAAATCTTCAAATCTTGATATCTGTTACACCTTCAGAACAGACTTTATCATAATGTAATATTGATAATAATATATTACATTAACAAAACCTTTCAAATATTGGGTTAGAGCAACCTTAAGTCTGAGAGAAAGTCGAAAACTTTTCTTACCTTGTGCGAATGCTCAAATTAAAAGTGGTTCCAAATATTTTGCTACTCTACTTTTAAGTGAGGACAGGTAAAAATAACGGATGTATTAGGAAAAATTCACACAAAAAATTTGATTATACTGACTTGAAAGAGGCAGTTCTTGACATGGAACTGAAATTCTTTAAAGTAATATAAATTCTTATTCAGAAGAATGAAATTTTAACAAAAATCCATGTTCAAATTATGAATCATTATTTCAGTTCCGAACTTCCCTGTTCTAAATCAGAAATCTTTTAACTCTTTTCGAATGTCTAGAAATGTTTCCAAATTGTTTGAAGTCATTCTAATAATTGAATGACCGAGAATTTGAAATCATTCATCAGGTAGAAATTATATAAATTTTCCATTCAAACAATGGAATCCTCTCAAACATAAAAGATTACGTCAATATGAGTTTTTCTTGAAAATAACTTTAATGAAATGTCAATATCTGAGCAAAACAACCTCGATGTCCATGATCGATGAGATAACGAACTACGTAAGGTAAGCTATCATAATATATTATAGAACTAGAATATTCTTTGGTTCACTTCTTAATTCAAGTGTTCAATAATACATTAATTAATTCTTCCACTTATTAGAAAATATGAAGATTGTTTCTACTCTCGTCTTGTCTTTGGCGATTATCCTCAATTTTATTGGTGAATATAATATATCTATAATATTATGAACATCTTTCAAGCAATACGCAAATCAGAACTGGTGCGATTCAATCTACGTTTCATATTGATTGGTGTTTTCCTTGAAACTGCATTTGAGTTGATCCGATTTGATTACAAATTCATTCTTAATTTGTCCCGGGGAGACACATAATGTGTTTTTGGAGCAAAATGGAATTGGAAGAGTATTCCTATCGATTCGATATTCGTAACGTATGTACCATATTTCTCTGCCTCTTTTTCCGCGTGTTGTTCAACGGTCTTTGATGAGCCGATTGATTGTCTAGTGTCTTTCTGGGCAGTTCTGTTAGACAAGTTGACTTTTTTGAGTTGGAATTAGTTCGAAACTAAGTTTAGGAAGAATACTTTTCTCGTCTCAAGCCTTTTCTTGCAATCTTCTTGCACACCATAATAACAAAAAGTTGACTTCCCTTGAGTTTATATTCTTGAAGCTGTTATCTAAATTGAATCTTTCCTTTCTTGTTGCAGAGTTCAGTTCACAGTTTGACTGTTTGCCTAATGGTGAACCAATTATTGGTACTTCTTGTGACGGGCCATCTGATACTCCTGAAAGGTGTTCTCCTGATAGATCTCATCCTCCACCCTCTCTGGTGAGATCATCTGCTCCTGCCGAGTCTTCTCTTCGTGCCAGGTCGAGGTCCCGGTCTCCTCCTGTCATCCGTGCTTCATTGCGCATAAGTAGGCTTACAATTGAACAACTGAGATCTGTACGGCTCATTCCTGAAGCGAATCCGAACCGGCGATTTGAAATACGGAGATACACTTTTCCTCCCGATGCACGAGTCCAAGTGAGAGGAAGATATAATGTCCTTGTGCCCGTGCCAGAAGGAGAACAATCTGTATTATCAGCGTCCAATGGTGACGTCCTTGCAATATTCGAGAAAAGAAATACACTTCTGCGTGGAATGTATTTAATGAAATATGGCACTCAAAGGCGTGTAAAAATAAACATGAACAGCGGTGAGGTTGAAGAGATGACTAGAGAAGAAAGCGATGAATCTCCCTTAGGCAACGATCGCCCAGTCTCGAAGAATTTTCTAACAATAATACTAGACAACTTATCTCCACAAGAGTTATTAAATTTGTTTCGTAATGCATTACTAAAATAGTGAGGTGGCGCAAAACTGCAAATTGAATATTTGTGATTTTTTCATTGTTGATTTTTTCAGTTTCCCAACTGTCAATATTCGAATACCATGAATTTAATCTTGTGAAAATTGTATCATCAAACCTTCTTCAATCCGAATAAAAAAATCTCAGATTACAATTCATTTATTTATTTTCACCAAAAAGATAACGTAGTAACAAAATACATGGTTTATCAACAAAATAGTTAAATTTCAACAGAACCCTCAACCAAAACAAAGTGATGCTCAAGCAACCATTTCCATTTTTAAACAAATAGGAATAATTTTCTACTAAATAGACAAATTTTCAACCAAGGAGATCAGTTATCTACAGAAAATACGATTTTTCAACAAAACAGATCAATTTTCAACCAACAGGTTGAACTTTTAACTGGAATTTCGAGTTGTTTACTGATTGTTGATCCACTATTCTGAAACGAAAACAGATATTCTAAGCTTTGAAAAAATTTCTCTTTAGCTCAGAAACATAAGCTATTTGAGATATAATAATCGACTCATAAAACATATAAAAAACCACAACTTCCCGACTCTTCATTAAAATGTATTAATATTGTAGGTCAATCGATTCGTCTCAAACCAAGGAACCTTTTATTAGCCTGCATCAACTTTGAATCATGTGCGAGGAAAAAGCTTTACTTTAAAAAACCGCAATTTCAAATATTAGGCATGACCATAACATCCTTGCTCTTCAATAAAATGTATCGAAATTAGAGGTCAATCGATTCCTCTTTGATCAACGCATTTTTCCTGTTCTTGCATCAAATCTGAATTGTATCAATGAAAAAAGTTTCACTATGAAAAACAGATTTTCAAAGTATATAAATTACTATAACTTACCTACTCTTTGATAAAATGTATCAATACTATGGGTCAATCGATGTTTTTCGAATCAAGGAATCTTTTATATTCCTGCATCAACTTTGAATCATGCTAATGAAAAAAGTTTTGCTGAAAAAAGTGCTAAAAAAATGCAATCAATATTTTTAGGAATCCTTCGCTCATTTCCAAGAGATAGGTGGTGAAAATAAGCTCTCCAAATTTCATAAATTTGTTCGCAACCGTTTTCAAGCTATCGTGT
This sequence comes from Andricus quercusramuli, assembly GCA_932178445.1. Taxonomy (NCBI): domain Eukaryota; kingdom Metazoa; phylum Arthropoda; class Insecta; order Hymenoptera; family Cynipidae; genus Andricus; species Andricus quercusramuli. Next base: position 99,332 of record CAKNXH010000885.1, read on the forward strand.
TCATAAAAAAGTGTGACATCCAAACACACATATCCACATACACACACTCACATCCTCACACACATACAGGCAATTTCTAAGTGCATTGTATTAGACATTTTTGAATTGAGGAAGGTTTTATTAAATGAATTAAAAAATTTTGCAAAATGTTACAATTGCAAAGCCTCCTCTATGAAGAAGCAAAGTTGGTAAACTTTCCACCGACGAGTTAAGCTCAAATGATCAATCTTAAACCAAATAAAGTAATTGTCAAAAAGGTAATTCAACTTTCAAACAATTAGATGAATTTCAAGAAAAGAAACATAGATTTCCGGCCAAAAATGGCATGGTTAAATTTCCAGTTACAAAATTAATTTTGAAATTGAATAAAAAAGCGATGCATCAGCAAAATAGTTAGATTTTTTAACAAAACATATTAAATATAATTGTATTAATAAATTTTATAATTTTCAGTTGCGCGTTAAGCTAAAAGATATAAGGTTTCATGTATTTCATGACTTTGATAATAGATTTAATGTTTTCACGACGATTCCTTATGCTGAATTGAAATTTAAAATTTTCAAACTTTCACGGGTTTCAATCATGTGCGGAACTATGAATGGAATGGAAGCTTCTAATATGTCCCCTAAGGGTTTACATTTTTCTTGTATCTCTTCCCTATTCCTTTGCACACACTCCCACGCACTTTCTTGGTGATGTGAGGGAGACCTACATTTTAAGGTGGGTTCCGAACCACCAAGAGCAACAGCCTTAAGTACTCAGAGAACCTTTTTCTCTAGAGGTACCGGTCACACGACTCTCCGGAGATGAAGAACTCCCTTGCTAGGAAGTGTTCACCGCATGGGCCACCGAGGCTCTTCCAGAGTGCGAGGCGGGAATCGAACCCGCAAGCCGACGGAGTGGGTCCAAAGCCTACGCCTTAACCCCCACGACCATCGTCCCACTCTTGGAACTATGAATGTTGCCGACGTTTCCTAAATATTGTAGTTCACATCTTCAGGGCTGACCTGGAACTGAAGTTTCAAGTTATGTTGTCCTCATATATACGATTCCTGTGATTGGCCAGAGCGCCCCATGGTGGGGACTAGTCGAACTTGATTGGCTAATCAAGTCTTTTTTTCAAAGGCTTGATTAGCCAATCAACTTCGAACAGTCTCCAGCATGGCGCACTCTGGCCAATCACAGGCATCGTAGAGAATACATATATAAGAACAACATAACCCTTTAATTGATCACATATGACTTTTCTTGAGTTTATGTTTTCAGAGCTTTTTTTCAAATCTAATCCTCTCTTTCTTGTTCCGGAACTAATTTTGAATTTTGAGGGTTTACCCAATGGTGCCTCTATCTCTGGTGTTCCTCGTGGCAGACCGTCTGATTCTCCTGAAAAGTCTTCTCCTGCCAGACCTTATTCGGCCAGTTCTTCGGTCAGGTCTCTTCCTCCTGCTGAATCTTCCCTTTGTGTTAGGTCTAGATCTCCTCCTGCCAGCTGATCTCCTTCACGCCTATATGGACTTACAATTGAAGAACTTAGATCTTTTCGGTTTATCCCCCACAAGAATCGAAACAGGCGGTTCAGAGTTCGTAGATACATTTTTCCTCGTGATGCAAACATTCATGTAAGAGGAGAATCCTCTCTTCTCGCCACCCATGCCGTAAAAATAAACATGAATAGTGGCGATATTAAAGAGATGACCGTACAAGAAATTGGGAAATTTCCCTTAGGCAGGAACCACCGAATTTTCAAGAATTTCCGAACAATAATAGTAGACGACTCTTGCCGACAATAATAATTAAATTTTTTTCGTAATGTAAAACGACAATATCAGGCTTGCCGAAAAACTCCATTTTGAAAATTGCCTGACGTTTTTCTGATTTTTTCATGACCTACTCTTCCTTTTTTTCAACCACTGATTCTCAAAGATCAGCATTTTAATCTTGTAACATTTCTAACATCGAATCTCTTATAATCAGAATAAAATCACATCGGAATAAAATTTATTACAACAAAAAATATTCCTTTTCAACAAAATACTTGAATGAGGAAAAAGATAATTCAATTTAATCAAAATAGTTAAATTTTCAACCGAAAAGTCCTAAGCGGAGACTAATTTTTAACCAAGAAGTTGCATTTTTTCCCAAAAAAGATTAAATTATTAACAAATAAGCATTGTCAACGTATGAGGTCCCAAAGTGTTGGATAGAGTTGGGTGGTATTTTATAGTCAGATACATTTCCGTCTTTAAAGCGCGGTGATATTGTGATGGCGCGGAGGCCGACTGTGGTGCATCGCCGTTGTGATTAGTCGTGAGGTTGAAATTAAAGGGTGAGAAGATTCAAACCTGCAAGGAATTCCCCGGTGAACTTAGGAGGTGGAGGATTAAAAACCTTTAGAGGTGTGCCAAGAGGAGCTCGGAGATCACCTATATGAGGCAATGGGAGGTGAAGGAAGTGGGTATCTGCGAATAAGAAGTAATGCAAGAGTAGACAAGGAAGACGTATGTGATTGGATGAAAGAGTGTTGTGCTCGCTGAATATCTCATCACGTGTAAATCCAGGCAATAAAAGAGAGTGAAATAGTTTTGCAAACTCAAAAGTGGTCTTGTAATTTGTCCAGCTCGCCTCCCATTCGACTTACGACAGTGGAACTGCCCTCTAAAGCTATTAAACAAACTTTACAGTAAAACGCGAAGACGCACTTTGCGCAAATGTTTTTGCTCTCTAAAGATTTTGAAGTACGCCACAATGCAGAATAGAAAAAAACTACCGATTCATCTTACGAGAACTGAATTACATACTAGGAAAAGACAATGGATCGCACATCCAACCAGCCCATAAATGGCTCCATTTGTCCTTGAAATTCTCCATGTTCTCCATGTTCTTTATCTTCACCTCTTGATATCGTACTTCTTATCTCCTTAGCCAAGTTCTTCTTGCCAGAAGAGCACAAATTATTCAAAAAAGCATTTTCAATTTCAATTTGAGAATATGAGTCAACAAGAGAGAGTGTTTTCCTTCTTTTAGTCGATTTGGAACTGGTTTCAAAATCTTCTGAAGACCTTCTGCCTACGTTTGTGGGATCCAATGATATGATGGAATCAGATGATAACCATGCACAGTTCAGTTTAGAAAATTTATCTGCATTATAGAACGCATTCTTCCATCTTTTTTCAAAAGACGGAATGAAGTGCCGCAACAAGATTTCTCGTGTCAAATTGACTTGCTCATTATCTATCAAGTTAGCCGTGCGAAGGTAATCTAACAGAATGCTTACGTCATTACTAGTACTTGCGATTAACAGATCATTTAGAATCTTATTCGGCATTCTAATAGAATTCATTTCTAAATTATATGTATACATACATAGAAGGAATGAAAAATACTGGTATCTGGAAACTAAATGGCTTAGAACATTCCAGTTTCTAGTTAAGAAATTTTCTTTTTCACTTGAAAATTTAAATATATAGTTTAATTTTTTTAGTTGAAAATTCAGCCAATTCATAAGTATATATTGCCTTGTAGAACGCCAGTGTATCTTTTTGGAAGAAGCAGTTGAGGGTGGAGCGGGTTACTTAGACTTAGTTCCAAGGAAAATAGTAGTAGAAGCTCAGCTCCATAGCTATAGATGAGAGTAAATCAGAAGCAGACTTGATTCGCGGTATAGTAGAGACGTCAGAAGTAGCCAATAGAGTCCACAAGACAAAATAGGTAGAATACTCATACTTTCTAATTAGGGGCCAATCTACCCAGGCGGAAAAATTCTATATAGCTTATACATAATGTATTATGTATAGGCACTATATAAAAAATTATATATATTTTACACATAATCGGCGATTCACAATTATTTATATAATAGGAACATAATATTTCTTCATATAATTACCTTGTTGGACACGATTTAAGTATGTCATTGAGTCCGGACGGTATAAAGGTGCGTAATATCGGTACTCCTCCGGAAGTGACAACGAACCCGGCGCACCTGATCATGCACCAGGTTGCTAAAAGCATCTTCTACTGGAATTTTCCAAAAATTTAAGGTTCGTTGATGAAAAGATCGAATTCAAATGTAGTTGCGCCGACCCTGGTGTACCTGATCATGCACCAGGTTGCTAAACGCATCTTCTACTGGAATTTTCCAAAAATTTGAAGTTCGTTGATGAAAAGATTGAATTCAGATGTAGTTGCGCTGACCCTGGTGTACCTGATCATGCACCAGGGTCGGCGCAACTACATTGGAATTTGATTTATTCATCATCGAAGTTTAAATGTTGACAAAATTCCCGTAGAAGATGCTTCTAGCAACCTGGTGCATGATCAGGTACACCGGGGTCGTTGTCACTTCCGGAGGAGTACCGATATTACGCACCTTTATACCGTTCGGACTCAATGACATACTTAAATCGTGTCCAAGAAGGTAATTATATGAAGAAATATTATGTTCCTATTATATAAATTGTGAATCGCCGATTATGTATAAAAAATATATAATTTATTATATAGTGCCTATACATAATACATTATGCATAATAATGTGTTGATGAAGACATGGATTGATAATTTAACAAATTGTTATTTCAGTTCTTCATCAGATTATATGGTATATCTTACAGTCGTTACCTCAGAGATCTTAGGCATTGAGCTTGTCCTTTTCAGATGTTTACATTAAATTTAAGTGATTTGAAAGGGAAAGAATCTGATGACTATATTTTTTGAAACTGAGATCATAATTTATATAATCTTTCACGTTCAAGCGCAATCATACTAATTATATCATAAATTTTATGTTCTATTTCAAAAATAAACTGAACGAATTCACAATTTTGAATCTTTACAAAATTTCCTGCTTAAGAGTCATGCCTATAACTCTTCACAAGAATTTCTCGTCTCAGTAGTAACAATTATATTCTTTCACTGAAACTTCCTGTTCCAAGTTGAATTATAATTATTTACGGAGTCTCACTGTCTCTAACTCAGAATTATGATTCTCTACTAAAATTCCCTGTCCCAAGTAAAAATTATAATTTTTCACAAAAATTTCCTGCTTCAAAGTAAAAATTGCAATTTTTTACGAAAATTCTATGCTCCACATTAATTCGTTCTGAAAAACTTTTTAATAGGACGCGTAGTTTCTATTCTCATCGTAAGATAGAACATTGAGAATGAAAAAAATTAATTTATTTGGAAAAACGACTTGAAAAGGATCTACAAATTTTTTGTTATAAATTTTGAGATAGGACGAGCAGATTTTTTTTAATCTTGGAAGAATAAGAATGAAAATAAAACTCTAAATTTTTGAAAAAACCGACTGAAAAGACGAAAATAAAATGCAGAAACAAAAGTTGTTCAACCAAAAGAGATACACAAATTTGTTATAAACTCTTGCTATAAGAATTTTTTTGAATAAAAGAGTTAACTTTCTGGAAGAACGACAACAGCCATAATGAAATTTTATTAACAAAAATTATAGCCTAAATTATGTCTAGAAATTTGCATGGAACAATTTTACGCTAGGATGCGTGTTTTTGGTTTAAATCGTGGAAAATGCTAGCGCACTTAACTGGTTTTAATTAGAATCAGAATCGTCTGGATTATTTCGTTGAAAATCAGGGAAACCAACGAATTTTGAAAATGAAGTTTTTCGGCTACTCTAATATCCTAGTTTTATATTAAGTGAAGAATTTGGTTAATGTTGTGGAAGAGAGTCGTCTACCCGCATTATTTGGAAATTTTTGAAGATTGGCCTATCCTTGCCTAAGGGAGATTCCTAGATTTCTTCTTTGGTCATCTCTTTAACTCCGCCGCTATCCATGTTTATTTTTGCCCGTTTTTGTGTGCCATATTTCAATGTATATATTCCACAAAGAAGTCTGTTATTTTCCACTACTATTGCAAAGACTTCACCATTGGATGTTGATAATGCGGTTTGCCTTTCGGTTGGCTTGAACCCAGGGACCTGATATTTTTCTCTTACTCGAATTGGTGCATTGCGAGGCAAAGCGAACCTACGAATTTCGAATCGCTGATTCTGATTTGCGTGGGGAATGAGCCGAACAGATCTAAGCTCTTTAGTTGTAAATCCTTGTAGGTGTAAAGAAAAATGATTGGTAGGAGGGGATTTGGACCTGGCACGAATAGATGACTTGGCTGGAAGAGAAGATTCCGCAGGAGGACAAGGCCTGACAGGAGAAACTCGATGAGGTATGGCAAGAGAAAGAGTCAAGTCAGGAGAAGAAGAAGGTCTGCCACGAGGAACACGAGGAATGAAGTCTTCATTAGGTGAACGCTCTAACTGTAAGCTCAACTCTGCAACAAAAAACAGAGAATTCAATTTATAAAAACTCTTGGAAAACAAAATTTAAAAAGCTCGTCTTTTGTAACGGAATTACCCTACAGTACTCAAAAAGAGAGAATATGGTTTGAAAAATAAGTGTCATCGGTTCATCAGGGACAGTTGGACAACACAGAGAAAAGGAAGAAAAAGTTGGTCTTGTGTATTCTGTTCCACAGATTCCATACTTTTACCCATATTTCCCTTTTTTGAAGAAATCCTGTTTCTCCTTGTCCCATTTGACAAATTTTTTTTGCATTTGACCAATTGTATTATTTGATAATTGCAATTAAACCTAATCCATTTTGGTTGGAAATTTATTTTTCAACTAAAAATTCAACTATGCCATTTTTGGTTGAATATTTAGCTTTCATTTACAAAATTCAACTAATTGATTGAAATTTGAACTACTTTCTCAGATTTTTTTTTATTGAAGATGCATAATTTAGGTTGAACATTCATCCGTTCATTTGAAAATCTACCTTATTGGTACATAACTCGATTTTGTTATTTCGTGGAAAATTGATCTTTTGGTCAGAAATGAATCTTTGGTGTTCAAAATTAATCTTTTTATTAGAAAATTTATTCGTCTCATTTGGGAATTACACTGTTTATTTAACAAATTGTATTGCTTGGTTGAGAATTTAAATATTTTGTCGATTTTCTTTTTAGTTGAGAATTCAGCGTATTCATAAATATATTTTTTTAATTCATGTTGAACCCTTTCGTTGAAAATTCATTTTTTCCCCTGAAGATCCTTAATTTTAGTTGAAAATTCATAATTTCAGTTAAAAAATCATTTCCAATTTGGAAATCCAATTTCCTTTTTTTCTGCTAGAGAATTAATATTTTATGCTTGAACGTTTAACTACTTGAAGAAGAAGTATCAAGATCTTTCATGAGAACAACCTCATTTACATTATTAATCATCGTCGAGTTTCTGCTGAAATTTCCTCTAAGTTGTTATATCTTTGAACTTTTCTTTTTTCAGGGAAACTGTTTGTTAGGTAAGATTTCCGCACGAATCGTCTTACGAAATTCATGTATGACTACGCAGGGATGTACCATACGTGCAGAGGCACATATGGTACGAATTTCGTTTCAAAAGGGACACTGCAAAATCAATTTTTCTTCAACATACACATCATGGTTTTCCCCAGAATAAATTTAGATAAAATTTGATTTCGTTTTGGACAAACTCAAATAAAGAATAAAACAAAATAGCAAAAGGGATAAAATTTAGATAAAATCGCAACAATTTTTATTGGCTTATAGCTTGAAGAATGTACTTAAAATTATAGATATATTATATTATTGTATTCACCAACAGAATTAAGGATAAACGCCAAAGAAAATATGAACGTAGAAACAATCCTCATTTTTTCAAATCAGTGGGAAAGCTTATTAATGTAATAGTGAAAACTTGGGTTGGTAATTTAACAATTTAATATTCCAATTCTTCATCAGATAATACAGTATATCTTATAGTCGTTATCTCACAGATTGCTGGCTTCAGCTTGTCATGCTTACTTATTTACATTCCACTTGAGTGAGTTTCAAGCAAATACTGCATCGAAAAAATTCTCCAAGGTGACGAAACTCATTTCTCATGTTTGTTAATCATAATAGTCACTTCTGGGACGCAAACTCCCACTGGGAACGAGAGTTTGCCTCTGCAACGAACAGGATCGACAAGTATACGCCTGCCTCGAATGGAAGTTCCAACATTTTCCGGCCAAAGAGAAGACTGGGAGGTTTTTCGAGACGCTTTCCAGGCGCTCATTCACAAAGACGAGCAACTTGGCGATGTTCAGAAGCTCTTTTATTTAAAGTCATATGTACAAGGGGAAGCGAAGCTGGCAGTCGACTCATTTCCTGTCACAGGAGCCAACTACACTGCTGTATGGGATATGCTAATTGCACGCTATGAACATCCAAGACTGCTTGCCCAAGACCACATCAATGCGCTGCGCAATCTTCGACCTTTAAGAGGCGAGAACGCCAAGGAACTGCAGCACCTCTGCGACACTCTGGAACGGCACCGAAAGCAACTCAAAGCTTTGGATCGTCCCGTAGAGTACTGGGACGATTGGTTCATCTCCGTGGCTACTAGCTGTATGAATCCATTAACTCAACGAGCATGGGAGGAAGAATTGGAGAAACTCGAAATTGATCCGGTAATAAAACCTCCGAAAATGCCCACCTTCGACACACTGTTCGAGTTCTTGAGTCGTCGATGCCGTACAATTAGCTCACTGGAGAGCAACAGAAGCAACCGCGCAGCTGTCAATCGATCATTTCTGCCACCTGGTCCATCCCAAACGAGACCTCGGGGGTATCGCACGCTTGCTACTCAAGGCAACGAGATCTGAGGCTGCTGTGGAGGGACTCTCTACACCGGTCACTGCGAAAGATTTATTGCCTTCGATTTTCAAGAACGTCGAGACATCGTCCACCAGTCGCGACTGTGCTTCAATTGTGTACGTTCTGGCCGAGCTGCCCGGACTTGTCCGTCTCTCTTAAGCTGTTCAATTTGCGGATCTCCACACCACTCGCTTTTACATGAGGATGCACGCAAACGTGAGGGCGCACGACTTCCTGATACCATTCCATCCAAACGCAGCAAAGATGGGGAAGATTCAGCTCAAGCGCCAGTATCTGAAGGAATTCTTCCAGCCAATTCTTGACTAGTGATTTTACCCACGGCTGTCTTGCAGATCAGTAGTGGGCCTGGTGACCTCATCGCTGCACGAGTCCTGCTCGACTCTTGCTCTGAGGTTACCCTTACATCAACAGCATTTGCCTACAGGGTCAACGCCCTTTTGGAAAGGTTTGGATTGAGCATCAGCGGCGTGGGGGGCGAGTTTATTAACCGAGAACGTCTCAAAACTCACCTCTATTTACATATACCTGGTTCAAATACACCGATCAATTTCGAAGCCTATTGTTTAAAGCATCTTGGCTTGTCGACTCCAGCAGTCCCACTTTCACCAGCGATACGTGCTCTATGGCCGAATTTGATACTCGCAGACGAAAAGTTCGATGCTCCAGGACCCGTTGAATTGCTGATTGGCGCTAAGGTGCTGCCCGAACTATTACGACCTGGCTTAATCAGACAAGCAGGTTTAATCGCACAACAGACAGCAGTGGGTTGGACTATCTCTGGGCGGACCTCTCCTTCTAACTGGCTACCTTCAGCCAATTCATGTCTCGTCCAGCTAACCGAAACGGCGCCTCGTTGGCACCTCCAATTGTTGGGTCAGCTACAACGATTCTGGGAGATAGAGAATCTTTCCATCATCGCGAGACAAGCACCAGATGAACAGCAATGTGAAAATATTTTCAGCAAACATCGGCGAGACTCGGACGGTCGTTACATCTTACGGCTACCCACCAGACCCGACATTGTAAGAGCTCTTGGCGAAAGTCTTCCGGGCGCAGTCGCAGCTTTGACGTCATTGCATCGACGCATGAGACGCGAACCTAACATGGCAAAGGCCTACAGAGAGTTCATGAATGAATATCTCCGACTGGGCCACATGCGTGAGTTGAATGATCCAGAGGTTCGTGACTGCGATCGACCAGTCCATTACATTCCACACCATGGCATCTGGCAGAGAGGGGATCAAGAATCTGAGCTTCGGGTCGTTTTCAACGCCTCGCGCCCCACTTCGACTGGATACAGTCTCAACGATGCTCTATTCACTGGTCCCAAACTCCAAAGGCATCCCTGGAGGGTGATAATCCGCTGGCGTCAATATTGCTTCGCTTTCTGTACAGATGTAAAAATGATGTATCGACAAATCAGAATCGACGATCGCGATGTTGATCTACAACGGATCGTATGGAGCCCTTCTGAGGAGGAGCCTGTTCAGCACTTTCAACTGCTCACAGTTACCTACAGTGAATCATGCGCACCTCATTTGTCACTTCGAGTCATTCAGCAGTTGTGCTTCAATAAAAGGAAATGTTATCCAGAAGCGGTGGATGCTCTGATGAAGGACAGGTACGTCGACGATATTTTGTCCGGAGCGTACAGCATCGAGTCGGCTCGTCACCTTCGAGATCAACTCAGATAGTTGTTGAATGTTGGAGGATTTCCGTTACGCAAGTGGGTCGCCAACGATCAACAGCTATTGCAGGATCTCCCGTTCACGTCGTTCGCCGCGCATGGATTGTTGGTGGAAAACGTCAAATTCGAGCGCACATTCATCGGTGCATTGTATGCACCCGAACTCAACCCAGATCCATGGAACAGGGCACCTTTGCCACCAGAAAGAGTGAATTAAGTTCGAGCCTTTACGCGCACCGGCCTTGATTATGCTGGGCCCTTCCATCTGCACGCCACCAAGGGACGTGGATCACGTACTACCAAGGGCTACGTGGCGGTTTTCGTGTGCCTCGCTTCCAAAGGAATGCATCTTGAGGCTATCGGTGATCTCACCATCGAGAGTCTGCAGGGTGCATTACTCCGATTTTGTGGCCAACGTGGAAAACCGGCTGAGTTATGGAGTGATAATGCAACTCACTTTCATCGCGCTGATTTAGAGATGAAACAAGCACTTGGTGGGATTGACTGGGATAGCGTCGCTAATTCAATGGCAACCGAAGGCATCGCCTGGCGGTTCATCCTGCCAGCTGCTCCCCACTTTGGAGGACTTTGGGAAGCTGGGGTTAAATCCTTTAAGACTCATCTTAAACGCATAGCCGAGCCCAAGAACCTGACTTACGAAGGATTCTCCACCTTGCTTGTGAACATAGAAACAGTGTTGAACTGTCGACCCCTCTCGCCTCTCTCCAGTGATATCGAGGATCTAGATGCCCTTACGCCTGGGCATCTGTTAATTGGAGGACCTCTAGGAATTATTCCGGAAATTCCCATCGAGGCGACGAATCTTGATCGACTGACCCACTGGAAACTCGTCAAGGGAATGCGGAATCAGTTCTGGAAGCGCTGGAACAGCGAGTATCTGAATACTCTCCAGCAACGACTCAAGTGGACCCGTCAGCACCCCAATCTAAAGGTCGGAGATCTCGTTGTCGTATTGGATTCGTCTCTGATCAGATCTGATGGAAGGTGGCCTCTCAGCCGCGTCACTCATACTCATGAGGGATCTGATGGACTTGTGCGCGCCGCCACGATCAAGACTTGCACTGGAGAGTATGTTCGGCCCATCGTGAAGCTTGCTCTTTTGCCAATCGTCCGGGCCACGGAAGAGGAAGACTCATCGTGATTCTTCGTAGAAGAAATCATCTTTGGCGGGCGGTGTTCAGTGACGTTTCGTTCAAGGAACGAGGCGGGCGGGTTGTTTGAATCTCCCGCAATCCTCGCTCTGATAAAGATGCACCATGGGGGCATGTGCCGAGGAGTAGTGCGCCTCGCCACCGCTGGTGCTGCCCTCCTGCTTGGCTCGGCTGGATTTTGGGTTTTCAGTCAGTCACGACTTCGCCGCCGTATGAGACGGACGTCTTCATTGTTCATCCTTTCTACAGTCCTTTATAAATCTACGCGTTCATTGTGATTATAGTGTAACGAGTGCTCTTTTGTTTTGGTGTTTATATGAGAAAAACCACCTTCTTAGTTTCAAGTGTCCTCGACAGCACGGCAGTGAGGAACAATAAAGGAGAATTTGAACTACAATCTCAACGCAGTCTTTGTCTTTTACGAGAGAAAACCCCATCCCAATCAAGCGATTAACAGGTATAGTTTTGTAGATTGATCTTGAATTCCCAGGTTGTTGCCCTGAATAACACGTTCGATCCGCAACACTGCTCCGACCCAGGTCACTGATCAATCTCTCTACCGATCACTTCATGTGAAGAGCCTCACAACGTTATGATAAAAAGAGTCCGACTGTTGCACAGTAGTATCCGAGGTCTTATTTTTAGGTGTATTAGCATACCTCTTTAGCTTTCTTCACGTCCATGCATTTTTTCATGCAAGCTTTTGTGTTTCTATGGCTTCTTACGTCTCTTGAAATTAGGGTCTCATTCACGCATTCTAACCATTTATTCCACGGACTGCCTCTGGGCAAGCTGCCATTAACTTTGGGTTAATAAACTTGTTTTGTCGGTCGTTTATCTTTCATTTTCTCAACATGCCCTAAACATCTTAAAATATCTTTCGAAAATAAATTGTATATCTCATTCCATGAGCACGTAGGTCACATTTTGTTTATCAGTGTTATTCAACTTAGAAGTCTTTCTGATCTGAAATACATCTAGAATGATCCTACAACTCAAAGCGACCGATTTTTTCGGCCTTTGAAAATCGCAAATCGAAAAGAAGACAACGAAATGGCTCTCGAAGAGTACAATCGTTTGGACGAAGAAATTTAACATCTTGCAACTTTCAAATTTACAATGGGCAGCGGTATTATAGTGAAGGTTCAATTTTCAGCGTCAAGAACCCTTTTCGATGGGAAAAATGTGAACGCAATTATAGGAAGTAAAGCCACTCAAAGGTGCTCAATATGTCGAGTGATATCCCACAATTTCAACAATAAAAATTCATACTTCACACCAAATAAAGGATCACTATCCCATGGCTAAGGTCCTTTACACTGCGAAATTAACACGCCTAATTATATTGTCAGGAGGGAGACGGGGAGAACGAGTGTAGGGATTCTAGCAGAGAGCCGGGCGTGTAAATATGTGGAGAAATTTTTAGAAAAGGGGGAAGTAGGATGGTTAGGGAGTGTTGGTGGGAGAAGGAAAATA
>CAKNXH010000885.1:112392-126881 GCA_932178445.1 Andricus quercusramuli
AGGGGGAAGTAGGATGGTTAGGGAGTGTTGGTGGGAGAAGGAAAATAGGAAAGGAGGTGGGAAGATGGAGATTGAGAGGGAAAGGTACTTTACAACGAATGGACTGCAGATGGATGAAGTGTGAAGGATGCACGAGAAAGGGAGGAAGGTATATGAGTTGGCTGAGAAAAACGGCCTGGAGAGAGACAAGACAGAAGGGAAAGAGAAAATAAGAGATCCAAGGTATAACGGGAACTATGTGTGGATTATGCCAAGAGCAAGAGCGCAGTATTTAGGTAAGAAAGGAGAGAAAGGAAGTCAGTAACTTGTAGCGAGGATGAGGTGTGGGTGCATAGAGGGTTTCAATGGGTTCTGGCTCTCTCGGGAGGAGAAGTTGTGTGAACTGTGTGGGAAGGGGGATGCAAGACTGGAGCACTAGTTGGAGGAGTGCGTAGAGGTTGAAAGGAGTGAGATAAGCATGGAGGTATTGATGCATGAAAAGAGGGGAAAAAGGGCCGTGGCATGGGTGAAGGGAGTGTTGGGTAAGATGGAGAAGAAGAGAAGGAAGGAGGAAGAGGAATGGAGAAGGAAAAATTGTAAATAGGAGAGAATTACTATTACTCCCTTCTTCTAAAATTTGGTAAAGGAAAGTTTTTAAATTTTTTAAAATTTGCCTCCGCCAAACAAGTTATGTTAAAATTCAAACAGATTATAATTTGAAACTAGGAATTACCCAAACTTTAAGAATTTTTACGTGGAACATGGAATGTTCTTGTGGATCCCCTTCTATTAAATCGGAATAAAAATCAATTTCTCAGACCATTTTGATATAATATTCTTGTTGATAATTATTCTTCTTGTATTCCTGTTTCCCTTTTTTTGCTGTTGCCTCCTCCTGACCTTATATTTTTAGTTCGAAATCGTATTATTTGGTTGGAGATTCCACAATTTTTTTGAAACCTCATCCTGTTCGGTTGAAAATTCGTAGCAAATTAATGTCTGGAGGAAAATTCATTTTCTGATGTTGAAAATTCATCTGAAAACTTTCTTGGTTCAGCAATCGAATATTTTATCGGAAATTCTTTGTTTTTGATTCAATTCAAATGGTTTATTTGAAATTAGAAAGGTTTCTGGTTGAAATATCTAATATTACATTATTCGTTGAGAACTCGTATTTCTTGGTTGTAGATTCAACTTCTTCAATAAAGGCTGATTTACTTTGTTAATACATCGTTTATTTGTCGAAGATTTATTTTAGAGAAAAATTTATCGTTTTGCTCCAAAATTAGATTAGATTAACTTTTCCAATTTTAGTTGAAAACTGATCTTCTTTGGTTAAAAAGGTTAAAAATTCATTCAGGTTAAAACGTCATCTTTTTGTTGAAAATTTAATTAGTTGTTTGAGCATGCAACATACTTTGGTTACAGTTTCATGTTTTTCTTTTGCAAATTCGACCACCATTTGATTGAAATTCAATAATTCAGTTGATAATTCAAAGATTTTGTTGAGGACTCATCTTTTTTGCTTCACGTAAAGCAATCAATTCAAACCTGGAATTTTTTCATTTTGATTATAAAAGATTCCGCGTTAAAAAATTTGACAAAATCAAAATTCAGGTTCTTGTGTATGAACGGCTAGAGGAAAGGAAGGATTAGTCGTTGAAAAATCAGGGAAGTCAAGGAATTTTGAGAATAAAGTTTTTTGGCCACTCTAATGTTTTAGTATTATATTACGAAAAAAATTAGTTAATGTTGTGAAAGAAAGTTGCTTACCCGTATTATCTGAAAATTGTTGAAGATCGGTCGATTGTTACCTAACGGAGATTCTTCTATTTCTTCGGTGGTCAACTCTTTAACCTCGCCGCAGTTCATGTTTATTTTTGCCCGCTTTCGAATGCCATGCCTCAGTATAAATATTCCACGGAGACTTCTGTTATTTTCCACCACTATTGCAAAGATTTCACCATCGGATGTTGATAACACAGTTTACCTTTCGGCAACTCAAATAAAATTTGAAAGAAAATAGCAGAAGGAATACATTATATATTAAATTTTAAAATTTTTGATTTGCTTATAGCGTGACGAATGTACATACAATTAAAGATGTATTATATCATTATATTTACCAATAGATTTGAGGATAGACGCAAAAGACATGACGAAAATAGAAACAATCCTCATCTTTTATAATCAGAAGAAAAGCTGATTAATGTATTAATGAAGACTTGGATTGATAATAATTTAACAGATTAATGTACCAGTTCTTTACTAGGCTATAAGTATATCTCGCAGTCGTTATCTCAGAGATTATAGGCGCCTTAGCTTGTCCTGCTTGGATATTTGCATTTCATTAAAGTGAGTTCCAGGGAAACAAATATTATTACTAAAATCTTCAAAACAGGCATCAAAATTTTTTGGTTTTCTTCTGGTTTTTTTTTCCAAAGATTTGAATGATTTTAAACGACATTCAAAAATTTCTAAACATTCAAAAAGATTTCAAAGATTTCTGATTAAGAACAGGAATTTCGGTGATAAAAATATTAATTCTGTATTGGAGAAGGATTTCTTTGAAATTCCATTCTTATAAATTGGAATTAAATTCTTTTTTTTTTAATTCCCTTGCCATGCAAAAATGCCATTCTGGATGAAAGTGCCAAACGTTTGAGCATTTTCAAAATTTCCGAGACCATTTTTCGTTAGGATTAAAAATTTTCATTTGCGGCTATTTGCAGAACTCAAAAAGTAAAACAATTTATTGTTATGGCATTCTTCAATAAAAAGGAAATCATCAGAGTTTACAAATTAGCATTCACAAATTTTAAAAAATCAAACGAAAATGAAAGTTTCAAGCCAAACAACGCACGATATGGAAAAAGTCAGGGAAAGTAAAACGTTGCAATTGTTATTGTAAAAATCGTATTATAGAAACAACGCAATAGACCAAGGTGAGCTGTACGCATCAACTTTCGCACAACAAGCAGGCACACGCTAATCAAAAAGACATAAATTGACGAACGAATCAATCATATAATCCAGCCATATCTTCAATCCTATGTGTTTTTAAATTCTGGTACTAAAATTCGCAGAACTAACACAGCCACCAAACACACATGAATTGAGGAGCTATAAATTAATTAGCAAACCAACCTCAAGATCAGACCAGATTTACAGTCCCATATACGCAAACTTTATGGCCTCCTACGCATTAGAATATCTCAGCCTTTTGTCATCTAGGAAGGTATACCACATATTTTGGTGAATGCCACATTCTCCATATTCGGGCACACCACGATTTCTCATCACTGATTGGCTATTCTGTTAATTAACCCTTTAGACTAGGAAGGGATATAATGCATCATAGCTACTGCGACACTTTCCGTATATGGGCGGGCATAAATATAATTCTCGATGCTCATTGGATAATTATATCCTTACCGCTCTTCTACATAATTACTTATCAACCCTGATCGGAACCATGATGAATCCCTACTTCTAATACCACTTAGCCCTACGGGAATCTTAGGGGGGATCTCGTGTATGAATACAGCAGATTTGGAAGCATAAGTTCACTTTAGGCAGTTTAGACACTTCATCGATTCAGTTAGTACAACGACCCAGTACAACAATAAAGAATCATCGAGACCCTAAACTCCGGTCAAAAATACTCAGCCTGTCAACTTTTCTAAAGTTCAACTTCTGTGTGGAAGAGTCGAGTCCGAATTCAATAGAGCACCTTTCACAAAGGGACACCGCAGGCCCAGATTCACTGACCTGATCACCTCAGCCTG
The DNA here is from genome assembly GCA_932178445.1 of Andricus quercusramuli. Classification (NCBI taxonomy): domain Eukaryota; kingdom Metazoa; phylum Arthropoda; class Insecta; order Hymenoptera; family Cynipidae; genus Andricus; species Andricus quercusramuli. Next base: position 116,160 of record CAKNXH010000885.1, read on the forward strand.
CATTCTTCGGTACCCACCCCCTAGGTCCCACATGGGATCCATAGATCGACGGAGAAATTATTTTTCCTTCCAGCTAGCGAGTGGGTGATTGCGCATCACAGACAAATAAACACATGAGTACTAAATTATTATCTAACATCTGTTTACTCCATTGTTTGTTTAACTATTCATCCCTATTTGAGGTGCACTAAAACCAAACAAGAAAAGGTAACCGAAGAAAGAGCACTCCAGCTGCATCATTTTTGATCTTTTGAATAAACTTGTGTTTTATTTCAAGAATTTTATAATTGGTTTAAATAAACATCAATTACTCTATAAAAACATGAATTCATGTCGACTTCATTTATTTTGGTAATAGCAGTTATCCGTCATCCTGTTCAGTTGAAAATTCGTAGAAGATTAACTTCTGCTGGAAAATTCATTTTCTTCAGGTGAAAATTTATCTGAAATCTTTCTTGGTTCAGGATTAAAATATTTGGTTGAAAATTCATCTCTTCTGGTTCAATTTAACTGGTTTTAGTTCGGAATTAGAACTGTTTTTTGTTGAAATATCTAATATTACATGGTCCATTAAAAATTTGTATTCCATACTTGTTCATTAAAGGTGGAATCAATTTGTTAATGAATCGCTTATTTGTTAGAGATTCATCACTTTAGTTGAACATTCACCTTTTTGCTCGAAAATTTGATTATGTTGGAAATTAAACTATTTGTTTGAAATTTCATAAATAGGTTGGAAATTTTGTTGACAATTTGTCTTTTTTGGTAGAGAATTATTCATTCAGGTTAAAAATTCGCTGAGAATTCATGTTTTTGTTGAAAATTTAATTCCTTGGTTACAAGTTTAACTATTTTGTTCAAATTTAGTTATTATGTTGGTAATTCGAAGATTTTGTTGAAAATCATCCTTTTTCGTTGAAGTAGAGGAATAAATTTTCAAATGTATTGTTTTTATTGCGATTATAAGAGGTGCCATGTTGAAAATGTTACAAAATTGAAATTCGGGTGTTTGAATATTGATGGCCAGAGAAAAGGAGAAATTGGTCGTTGAAAAGCCAGAGAGTAAAGAAATTTCAAAAATGAAATTTTTGTCCACTCTAATGTTTTAGTTTCATATCACGAGAAAAATTGAATTAACTTTGTGGGCGAAAGTTGTCTACCCGTATTATTTGGAAATTGTTGAAGATTTGACGATCCTTGCCTAAGGGAGTTTCCTGGATTTCTTCTTTGGTCATTTCTTTAACCTCGCCCTAATTTCTAGCTTAAATGGAAACTGAATTAATAGAACCCAATAAGAAACTCCAACTGTTTGAGTTGAAACTTAATTTTTTTCACCGATAAGACTACTATTTTGTTTTAGTTGGAAATTAACTTTTTTGGTTTAAAACGTTTATTTTTTGATTGAAGAATTTAACTATTTCGTTGCAAATTCAGCTATTTTGATAAAAAATTAAACATTTCGGTTGAAACTTTCTTTTCTGGTCAATAATGATTATTGGTTGACAATTTAACTAATTTCTTGAAAGTTCGTAAGTTTGGTTTGAACATTCCTCATTTGGTAGAATTTAGTCTTGTTTGGTAAATTATGCAAATAAATATTAATTGAAGATTTAACCATCCCATTGTTAGTTGAGAAATAATCTTTTTCGATTGCTAATTTAACTGTTCAGTTCAAAATATATGTATTTTGTTAAAGCAATTAAGAGTAGTTCAAATAAGAAGTGTTAAGCTCTTTCGTAAGAACACGGAATGGACGGGTGCTCGAGTCCGAGCCACGTGGTCTTACACGTAGGTTTTGAAGAAAATGAAACGTACGGCCACTTGATTTTCAAACCAGAAAGAAAAGTTCAAAGATAATACAACTTAGAAGAACGTTTTGTAGAAATTCGATCTGGTGGACTAAAAATGAACTTTCTCTTGATTTGGGGCCTTCTAAGAAACCACGTAGCACCCTGGGAGGGTGGGCGGGCTTGACGAGAATGCCACGATGGACTATGTGGGGGCGGGAGGGATGAATAAGTTTCAAATTTAGGATTCGTGGTATATGGAAGTCCCCACATCAAGATATGGATTATTTGTGTTAATTGTGGAGGAGCACGTAGAAGTGTACGAATTTCCTATCGAAAGGGATAATTCGAATTTTATTTTTCTTTAACACATACATTATGGATTCTCCCACAATGAATTCAGATTGAATTTGTATTGACTTTGGAAAAACTCATAAAAAGTATTAAAGAAAATAGCAGCAGCGATGAAATAGAGATTGAATCTTGAAAATTTGGATTTGCTTATAGCGTGACAAATATAAATAAACTTATAGATATATTATATTATCATATTCACCAATAGAATAGAGGATAGACGCCGAAAACAAGACGAAAATAGAAACAATCCTCATCTTTTCTAATCAGATGAAAAGCTAATCAATATATTGTTGAAGACTTGGATTAATAATACTTTAAAAATTCAATATACCAGTTCTTTACTAGATTATGTAGTATATCTCGCAGTCGTTATCTCAGAGCTTGTAGGCTTCAGCTTCTCTTGCTCAGTTATTTACATTTCATCAGAGAGAGTTTCAAGGAAACTAATTTAATTAGTAAATTCTTTAAAACCGACATCATAATTCATACAATATTACACGTTTAACACTAGAAGTATCAATGGGTCGTTTTTCGCACATACGCAGTTTACTGCAAATTGATATCAACAGCATTGATTTCGAATCTCTAAATAATAAAATAAATAAAATAATAATGATAAAATAAATAAATAATGAAACATGAAGCGTATGTTCCGAATGCAACAAGTATGTGTACAAAAGTTGCCAAGCCTAAACTCATTTGTCCATAAAGGAAGAAATACTATCAATACTAAATTAAACAGTATGTTTTGATCCTGTTTCAATATTTTTACAACGAAACCCGTCTCAATTTGTTTGAAATACTGCTCCTAATGATGTTTGATAACAGATTGAGGAATTCCTTCAGTAAACTGAAAAATAGTAATGAAACATTTATTTCTAAAAATTTATTTATGACAATGTACTATTCATTTTAGAAAACAAATTATCCTTTGGTTAAAATTAGGAGTCTTCCTAAACGTACTGTAAAACTGGCTACACCCCAAGCACCACCCAAATACCAATAAAACGGTGGTTTCCCACTGCGGGTCAAAAATTACCCACGTGGTACATCAAGGGGTACGGCGAACTCCGGTATGTTCAGTGTGAAGCGCAATCCGTCAATCTGAATCTATTGTGCTCCGAAATGGATACTCTGGTTACCTATGTGGTCCGCTGAACAGAAGAGAATATAAGGTTGACCACCTTTTGTACATAGACAACCTTAAACTCTTTGCTTTTCCAAAGGGGGACTTCAACATTCTAGTCGTGGCTGTAAATATGCACATTGAAGCCTTTGGCATGAGCTTTAAAAAACAACCATGAAATACATCGTTGCGTGACGATCAGGATGTTTAAATCATAGGTGGAAATACCGTTCAACATCTTGGTGATGGAGAAACAATTTGAGACTTCGAATTATCTGGGAAGAATAAGATCCAGGCAACAAATCTGCTGACCATTCCTATACTGCTCTACACGTTTGTTGCAGTAAGATGGAACTTCGATGAGTTGGAGCAACTTGACCAGAGCATACGTAAGATGATGCCAATCCATCGAAGTCATCACACCGAAAAAACGATTTCATAACATTTTGAAATTTTGCGTGAACAAATTTTTTAATTAAATTACATTTTTCGTTTTCTTCTCAAATACTTTGATTTGTCTAACCAACCTCAAAACCTTTTTATAACCCGAATCACATGCCGTGTCATTGGTACATTCTTTACTAAAAATAGGATAGCAAATTCATATATAGTCGAAGTTCATCTTGTGGTTGAAATATTGACTTTTTTTGAAAATTCTTGTTTTTGATATAAATTTTATATTTTGCTTTTGTGCAGAATGCAACGTTTTGGTTGATAATTAATATTTTTCATTGAGGATTCAACTAGTAGGTTTAAGTTTAATAATTTTGTTGATAATTCAAGTTTTTTTTAAGTTATCTTTTTTCCTGCTTGAAACGAATTAATAAATTTTAATCTGTGAACGTTCTATTGCGTTTATGAAAGATTGGATATTAAAAATGTTACAACATTAAAATGCTGGTCTGTGAATATTGATGGTTAGAAGAAATGAAAAATTATTCGTGGAAAAATAAGGGAAGTCAGGAAATTGAGAAAATTAAGTTTAATGGCCAATCTAATGTTTTAAATTTACATTAAGAGAAGTAATGTTTTCACTGAATATTTAAATTTTTCATTTTAGCTCGAAATGCATCTGTTTCATCTGAAATTCAATCAATTGCCTGAAATTTCATCTATTTTGTTTAAAATTTTTCTTTCTTGGTACAAATAATCTTCTTGGTAGAAAATTTGTCTTTTTGGCAGAAGTTTCACCTTTTTTCGTAAAAAATGCAACTGTTTGTTTGAAAATGAATCTTTTTTGGTTTATTATTCATCTATTTTCATGACAATTCATCTTGTTAGGTTGAAAATGTAACTCTTTGAAAAAAAATTATTTTTCATGGATAAAATGTATAAACTTACATTTTATCTTAAGAATTAATTTTTATATTTTTTATTTATTTTATTATTTATTATATATTTGAAAGTTGTCACTGCCGTCTTGAAAATTGGAAGCCACTAGCTCTGATCGCTGAATTGAAGTTAGCTAATGGTGAAAGCAGGAAAATATAAAGACGTCAGGGAAAGTTTACCCACATGAGGTAATTTTTGTTGCAGGTAATCTTTACTCAAGAATCAGCGATAAATTGAAGCCTGGAAATTTTTGTATTTCGATTATGAAAGATTCCATGTTGAAAAGGTTACAAAATAAAAATTCAGGTTATTGTACATGAATGGCTAGAGAAAAGGAAGAATTAGTCGTTGAAAAATCAGGGAAGTCAAGAAATTTTGAGAATAAAGTTTTTTGACCACTCTAATGTTTTAGTATTATATTACAAGAAAAATTTCAATAATGTTGTGGACGAAGGTTGTCTACCCGTATTATTTGAAAATTGTTGAAGATTGGCCGATTGTTGCCTAAGGGAGTTTCTTCGGCTTCTTCGATGGTCATCACTTTAACCTCGCCGCTGTTCATGTTTATTTTTGCCCGCTTTTGAACGCCATGCTTCAGTATAAATATTCCACGGAGATGTCTGTTATTTTCCACAACTATTGCGAATATTTCGCCATCGGATGTTGATAACACAGTTTGTCTTTCGGTTGGCATGTGCGCAAGGGCGTGATATTTTCCTATCACATAAATTCGTGCATCGCGAGGAAAAGAGTATTTACGAATTTCAAATCGCTGATTTGGATTCGCGTGGGGAACAAGTCGAACAGATCTAAGTTCTTTAATTGTCAATCCTTGAAGGTGTAAAGAATGATGATTGACAGGAGGTGATCTGGACCTGGCACGAAGAGCAGATTCGGCAGGAGGAGAGCACATGACAGGAGAAACCGGCTGAGGAGTGACAAGAGAAAGAGACAAGGCAGGAGAAGAAGTTTCGCCACGAGGAACACGGGGAATAGGCTCTTCATTTGGTGAACGCTCTAACTCCAAACTCAACTCTGCAACGAAAAACAGAAAATTCAATTTGAAAAAACTCTTGCAAAACCTAAATTCAAAAAACTCAACTCATGTGATTGAATTTCCCAGAAATACTTCAAACAAGTGGAATATATTTACCAAGAGGAAGTGTAATCGGCTCATCGGAGTCAGTTGTAAACACAGAAAAAAATAGGGAGGAATAGTTTTTCTTTTGTGTTCTTCTTCACAGATTTCATACTATTTCCACTCTTTCTCGTTTTCAAAGAATTACTTTTTTTTTTCTTTTCCCTTGTTTCTAGCTTAAATGGAAACTGACTTAATAGATCCCAATTAGACACCCCACCTGTTCCGAGTGGAAACTCAATTTTTCTCTCAGAAGAGTCTACCATTTGGTCTTTAGTTGGTAATTTATCTTTTCGGCTTTGAACATTTAAATTTTGATTAAAAAATTTGATTATATCAATGAAAATTAAACTACTCTGGTCGAAGATTAAACATTTTGGTTGAAGTTTTCTTTTCCTGTCAAAAATGATTATTGGTTGACAATCTAACTCTTTTCTTAAAAATCCATAAGTTTGGTTTGAAAATTCCTCATTTGTGAGAATTTACTCTTGTTTTGTCAATTATGCAAATAAAAATGAATTGAAGATTTAACCATTTCATTTTCAGTTGAGAATTAATCTTCTTTAATTGACAATTTAACTGTTCAGTTAAAAATATATGTATTTTGTTTGAACAATTAAGAGTAGTTCAAATAAGAAGTGTTAATCTCTTTCGTTAGAACATGGGGGTGGAAAGGGATCCGAGCTTGGGTTAAAGAAAATTAAACGTATGACAAACTGATTTTTGAACCAGAAAGAAAAATTCAAAGATATTACCACTTAGAGGAAAGTTCAGCAGAAATTCGATCTTTGGGATCGAAAATGTGTGCAGGCGCACATATGGTACGAATTTCTCATTCAAAGGGATACTTCGAATTTTATTTTTCTTCAACACATTCATTATGGATTCTCCCAGAATAAATTCAGATTAAATTTGTATTGATTTTGGAAGAACTCAAATAAAGTATCCAAAGAAATAGCTGAAGGGATAAAATAAAGATTTAATCTCAAAAATTTTGATTTGCTTACAGCGTGAGAAATGTTCATAAAATTATAGATATATTATATTATTATATTTACCAATAGAATTGAAGAAAGACGCCAAAGACAAGACGAAAATAGAAAAAATTCTCATCTTTTCTAATCAGAGGAAAAGCTAATTAGTGTATTAATGGAGACTTGGATTGAAAATAATTTAACAGATTAGAGTATCAGTTCTTTACTGAATTATAAGTCTATCTCACAGTCGTTATCTCAGAGATTATAGGCGCCTTAGCTTGTCCTGCTTGAATATTTGCATTTCATTAAAGTGAAGAGCTATAAATTAATTAGAAAGCCAACCTCAAGAACAGACCAGATTTTCAATCGCATACACGCAAATTTTATGCCCTTCTACGCATTAGAATATCCCAGCCTCTTGTCATCTAGGAAGGGATACCATATATGTTGGCGACTGCCCCATTCTCCATATTCGGGCGCACCACGATTTCTCATCACTGATTGGCTATCCTATTAAATAACCCTTTGGACTAGGAAGGGATATAATGCATCATAGCTACTGTGACACTTTCCGTATATGGGCATAAATATAATTCTCGATGCCCATTGAATAATTGAATCCCTACCACTCTTCTACATAATCAATGATCACATCTGATTGGAACCATGACGAATCCCTCCTTCTAATACCACTTAGCCCTATGGGAATCTTAGGGGGGATCTCGTGTATAAATACAGCAGATTTGGAAGCATAAGTTCAGTTTAGGCAGTTTAGACACTAAATCGGTTCAGTTAGAACAACGACCCAGTACAACAATGAAGAATCATCGAGACCCTAAACTCCGGTCCAAAATACTCGGCCCATCAACTTTTCTAAAGTTCGACTTCTGTGCGGAAGCGTCGAGTCCGAATTCAATCGAGCACCTATCACAAAGGGACAACGGAGGCCCAGATTCACTGACCTGATCACCTCAGCCTGCACTCTTCGGTACTCACCCCCTACAGGTCCCACATAGAATACATAGATGGACGGAGGAATCATCTTCCCTTTCAACTAGCGAGACGGTGATTACGCATCACAGACAAATAAACACGTAAGTACAAAATTATTATCAGACATCTCCTTACTCTAATGTTTAATTAACTAGTCATCCCCATTTAGGGTGGACTAAAACCAAACAAGAACAGGTAACCGAAGAAAGAGCACTCCTGCTGCATCGTTTTTGATCTTTTCAATTAACTTGTACTTCATTTAAACCATTCTGTAATTTGTTTAAATAAACATCAATTAATCTATAAAAACTTTAATTCATGTCTAGTTAATTCATTTTGGTAATGGTGGTTATCCTCATGCCAGTTTTCTAGTTAATATTCAAGTAGAATCTAAAATGAGGAACCATCATTTAATTTGATAACATATTCATGTAAGTTGTTTTTATTGAGACGTAACACCTCGAACATGATAACTGCTGAAATGGTGCTGGCTCGCCCGACGTTTTTACGGTTAAGGGAACGCATAGTGTCTCTGGAAAACCATGGTAGGAACTGTGATGGGCGAGCTACGTTGAAATGCCACCAAGCAGTTATGCGGCCAGAGAATCAAACTTTCTAACGACCCCATAATGTCCGTTAAAGCGATCAAGCTTTAACAAAAGTGAATTCAAAATCTCAAAAGTACAGTGGTCGTTGCTTTGACCCATAGTTTTAAAAGGTCTGTGCATAAATGTGAGGGAAATGCAAAGAACAAGTTCATGACGTGAAGTGCGAGAACCAAAATTCGCTCGCCTTACTGTAGGTTCAAAAAATGTTTAACTCTACAAAATTTTGAATGTTTCAGAGAAGAGAGATCGCTATGAAAAGTAACAAACTTCAGTGTGAAAATAATTTTATTGCGAACAAATTCTCTATTCATGACACAGTTTTCTTTTTGTGGAAGTGTTAAAAAAGAGCCGATCAGTGAAAAAGGTTGAAGCTGAGGGTGGCAATAACGGATCAGGCCAGATGCTAACAATCGCCCAAATTTGATCAACCGAGTGAGTACCCTTTTTGGCGGAAAGATCACGAAATGTGGTTCGCGCATGCTTAAACACAGTTTGCGCTCGCGAGCATCATTGCAGACGAAGCGAAATTTAGTTACGATGCCGGCAATCTTGACGCGCAATTCGCCTCCGAAGTTCGAGATATTCTCACGTCTCCCCCTGCCGCCCGGACGTACAAGAAATTGAAGAATTCACAGGGACTAGCGGGCCAAGTGTTCTCGATAGAAGCTCGCCGTTCTATTTGGCAGAATCGATTGCCCTCATCAATGCAGGCGGTACTCGCTAGCTAGAAGCAGGGTCCCTCAGAGCAAGCGGCAGAACTCGCGAACACGATCACGATCACAAATCCACCAAGGCGACTACATGTAGCATCCACGGGAACCTCCAAGTAAAACCCTCTTCCAGACCATGGACGGGAACCGCAACCGAAATAATTTTCGAAGCCAATCGCGAGACCATCGCCGTAGCCTCTCCCGCAATTCAACGACTCTAGCGTGACGCTCGCCACCTTAGGTCGAGTCGCTGCGTGCAAGGTAACCTGGTTAGGCATCAATGCGATAAGTGGATCGTCCCCGTGGTCAGAACTATTACAAAAATAGCCATACATCACGAAACCTGACGGAACGTTCCGCGAAACCAAGCACACGACAAAGCATTTCATCCATACTACTCCGGGTCCGCCAGTTCCTGAGAAAGCTAGAAATCTTGCTCCCGATGGACTGAAGCAGGCCAAAAAAGAATTTCAGCAAATGGTTTAAATGGGTCTGACAAGACCTTCTAAGAGCAGCTGGTCATCGCCACTTCACATGGTTTCAAAGAAAGACAACCAGTGAAGAACCTGTGGCGATGACAGACGACTCAAAGCAAGGACAATACCGGACAAGTACCCAGTTCCGCATGTGTATGATTTCGCTTATAATCTCTCTGGTTCTACTCTTCATGTCTTTCTTCACGTCTATGCATTTCTTTATGCAAGCTCTTGTGCTTCTATGGCTTCTTACGTTTCTTCGAATTAGGGTCTCATTGACGCATTCTAACCATTAATTCCGCGGACTGCCTCTGGGCACGCTGCCGTTTACTTTACTTCCTTACACTTGTTTCGTCAGTCTTTCCCTTCATTCTCTCATTATCCCCAAACAATCTTAACATGTCTTTCGAAAATAAAGTTCACCGCCTTTTCGTGAACTACACAGTCCAGATTCCAGAGATTAACACACTTGGGGAGCATATCGGGACAAGAAGTATCAGCTTCAGCTACTCTTAGAATCTTGAGAAGGATTTCTTGGTTTATGTTTGATCTGCTAGTTCCGATGTTGGCATTGTCGGCTATTTGCGAAGGTGGTCTTTTCAGAACGGATGGTGTGTTTGCTGAAGGATGTTGCTCTTTTTCTTGCTGATGAAGAGCTTCCTATCTCTTTTTGCGTAGAAAGGATACCTGATCTCTCAAGTACTGAGTGTTGTATGACCATATTCCGGGCGCATATGCTCCCAACGTTCATGAACCCCTGCATTGATCCTCTTCGAGCCGGTGAGCTTCTTTGCTTATATATTTCATCTTGTGTCCAACGTGTTTTGTTTAAGGCGTCATTCACTCCACTGGCACTCTTTCTTATGCATTTCTCATCAATTATGTGTTCTCTCACTTTTATGTCTTGTCCATACCTCTTTAGCTTCCTTCACGTGCATGCATTTCTCATGCTAGCTTGTCTGTTGCTATGGCTCCGTATATCTCTTTGAAATAGGGTCTCATTGACACATTCTAATCATTCCGTTCACGGTCTGCCCCTGGGCACGCTGCAATTTACTTTCCCTTGATAAACTTGTTTCGCTAGTGAATCCATTTAACACGTTATTATTATTAATGTTCTTAGGTTGTCAATTTTTCCAAAATATCAAATAAAAATTGCATGTAAAATAAACAAGCAAAGAATTACTCGATTCACGCTTTATGCGTAAAAAATGAACC
>CAKNXH010000885.1:127751-177858 GCA_932178445.1 Andricus quercusramuli
CAGAATAAATTCAGATTAAATTTGTATAGATTTTGGGAAAACTCAAATAAAGTTTGAAAGAAAATAGCAGAAGGAATAAAATATAGATTATATCTTGAAAATCTTGATTTGCTTACAGCGTGATAAATGTTCATAAAATTATAGATATATTATATTATTATATTTACCAAAAGAATTGAGGATAGATGCCGAAAACAAGATGAAAATAGAAACAATCCTCATATTTTTTAATCAGAGGAAAAGTTAATTAATGTATTAATCGAGACTTGGATTGATAATAATTTAACAAAACATTGTACCAGTACTTGACTAAATTATAAATATATCTCACAGTCCTTATCTCAGAGATCATAGGCGCCTAAGATTGTCCTGCTCGGATATTTGCTTTTCACCAAAGTGAGTTTCAACGGAACAAATTTTATCACTAAATTCTTTAAAACCGACATCACATTTCATATAATATTTCACGTTCAAACGCAATCCATCAATCATGTAGAAAATTTATGTAAGGTATTTTCCGGGTTTCCTCTGGTTCATTTTTCAAAAGAATCAAATGATTTTGAAGGACTTTTGAAAATTTCTAGACATTTAAAAAGATTTCAAAGATTTCTGATTCAAAACAAAAAATTTTGGTAATAAAAATAATGATTGTGTATTTGAACAGAGATTTTTTAAAAAAATCCATTCTTATAAATTAGAACTAAAATTCATTTTTAAAATTCCCTTTCCATGGCAAAGATGCCCTACTCCAAGCCAAATTAAAATTCTCCATTGAAATCCTCTGTTTCTAGGCAGAATTAAATTAGACCAATTATATTATAAATTTTTTGTTCTATTTCAAAAATTAACTGTACGGATTCAAAATTATAATTCTTCACAAAAATTCAATTTTCCGAACTAAGAATTCTATTTCTCCACTAAAAATCTACGATGCAGCTTAGAATCATATTGGTTTTCAAAAATTTCCCGTGATAAGATATATAAAACCAATTCCAATTTGCATATTTGTATGTTCAACAAGAAAATCCCTGTCACTGGGAGGGTATTGTTTTTATGTGAAGAATGACTTGTGGACTCCATCGAATGTCGACGGTTTGAGGTATCATGAGTCAGCAAAAATAGTTTTTCTTCGGTATCTGTCTATCGTCGTGGTCGCCGCCTGTAAACACGATCAATTTCGACAGAAATATCACGTTTGATTGCGCAGTGGCACACTTTATGAGGGTTCACAGAGAAAGAACGAATCCATCAGATAGCCATTTTGGATAAAAATTTGAAACGTTTGAGCATTTTCAAAATTTTGAAGACCATTCTTTGTTAAGATTAAACAATTTTATTGCGGTTATTTGTAGTACTCAGTAAGCCATACAATTTGTTTCCATGACATTTTCCAATAAAAATTTCAAGCCAAAGAACGAACGACATGAAAAAGTCCAGGGAAGTAAAGCGTTGCTCTTCAAAAACTCTACAATATTATCATAACAATTTTGTTAATTTCTTCGGAACATTGAAAATTCCAATTTTTATTCCACGAAAATAATTTAAAATCAAAAATTTCATTTCGCGGTAAAAATATGCAACTTTGTTTTATTTGTGAGAAACATAATTAAGAAAAAAAAATTAATTTTTGGACAAACGACACAACGGACAAAAATAAAATAAAGAGACAACGTTGTTCAACCAACAAAGATCTACAGATTTGTTATAAACTCTTCTTATACAAATTTTTCAAAAATAAAGAAGATACCCTTTCTGTAGAAACGATACAAGTTATACTAACATTTTATTCAACTAAATTTCATGCATAAATTGAATCTAGAAATTTGCTACAAACCCACTCTACGTTAGGATGCGTATTTCTAGTTTAAAACATATAAAATGAAATTGAAAATAAACAAATTAGATTTATGGATGATTGTGATAAGCTGCAATCAAATGTTTTATGACGAAAAAATTGTCTATAGGGTGCGCACTGTTTCTTAATTATAAAAACAAGACAATGCAAATACGTATAATTCAATATCAATGAAGATTATGAATTGTAATAATATAAGCTTATCGAAATGAAACATTTTTCAGTTAGCTGAGAATTAAAAGTTGTGCCAAATTTGTGTTGAGGAGTCATTCACAAAATATCTAATATGTTCGAGGGTGTGTGGAGTTTGTCGAAGTATCATTCTCTATGTGTCAAAACTTCCTCAAAAATGTATCACGTATTTTGTAAATGGCCCCTGAACCTGACGGAGGGAAATTCAAAGTTTTCACCAAATAGCGTGCGAATCACCAGATACAGTAGAACGCGGCAAGGCAGTGAGTGGGGCGAGGCAGCCCATTTCTTCTTATTCCCAGAGCGTTAATTGAAATCATGTGCCTTTGTTAAATGTGAGGTCGGTTAGGTTAGTCCGCAGTACCTGCCGAAAGTTCAGTGCCGTGACTGTCGCAGTTTATAAAAAGCAGCGACATTTATGAGAAACTACTAGCAGAAGGAACATTTTCGTGATTTATGTTTGATTATCCTTCATGTATAGATTGTGTGAAAAAAAGTTATGTAAGTATTTTCCGCAGTAGAATTTTGTGCTCAACACGATGGAATGGTTGGTTTTCTGATATTCGAAATAGCTTTTTTGAATTTTTTGTGCAAAAAAGCATATGTGAGGCGAGGTAGCCAACAAACAGAAAATTATGCCGAAAAGGCTGAAGAGCGAATTGCTTGTGGTGGCCCTCGACAAGGCCGAATGAAGGAGGTATGAACTCCTCATAAAACCTCAGACAGCAGCAACGAAGATGACATAATAATTTTTCCGATTTTTTCCAATTTTTTTTTGTTTCTTTCTTGAGTTCCATTGAATTTTTTAGAGAAGACATTTAACTTCGATTGTTATGTTAAGATATCATCTTGGACCTAATGAAGCACTTATACATTATTATATGTCTGTGTAATGAAACATTGTGTGCCACATAATAACTGCTGAAATGGTTCTGCCTCGCCCGACGTTTTTACAGTTGAGCAGACACATGTTGTCTCTGGAAAACGGTGGTAGAAACTGTGATAAGCGAGCTACGTTGAAATGCCAACAGGCAGTTGTGTGGCGAGAAAATCAAGCTTTCTAACGACCCCATAATGTCCGTTAAAGCCGAACAAGCTTTAACAAAAGAGAATTCACAATCTCAAAGATACAGTGGTCGATGCTTTTACCCACAGTTTCAATAGGTCTGTGCCGAGTGTTCTGGAAAAAAGCTCTCCGTTCTATTTTGCAGAATCGATTGCAGAACTCGCGAACACGATCACGATAACAAATCCACCAAGGCGTCTACATGTAGCATTCACGGAAACCTCCAAGTAATACCCTGTTGCAAACTAGAAATAGAATAGAATTTGTTGGTGCCACGAAAAATATGGGGAGCAGGCTCGATGTTGCAGAACCCCATGTATATTTCAATCGGGATAGAGTTTCCACTTTAGACGACTATGCGTCGCTCGTGACTAAATATTATTCAATAATCGAAATTAAATGGAAAATATTATTGAAATAATAATTTCTAACTGAAGAAAGACGAATTTCCATTTAAAAAATAACAATTTGGAATGAAATTATAATTTGAAACAATTGATTTTCAACGAAATAGTTCAATGTTTAACTAAAGAGATAAATTTTCATCTAGAATTATAAATCTTGAATGAAAATGTATCAAAAGAAAAGTTTTATTTGTCTTATCATCAATAACACCTTTATCGTCAATTTAGCCGTTTCTTCAGACTTGTAGCAAATATTGTCTGTCAGATATTGAATAAGATAATAATAAATAACCAAATATTATCCTTGAAATCTATTGAAATTTCTCGAAATCATCGACATCTTCAAATTCTGATATCTGTAACACTTTCAGAACAGACTTTACAATAATGTAATATTGATAATAATATATTACTTTAAGAAAGCCTTTGAAATATTGGGCTAGAGCAACCTTAAGTCTGAGAGAAAGTCGAAAGCTTTTTTTCCCTTGTACAAATACGCAAATTAAAAGTGGTTTCAAATATTTTGCTACTCTACTTTTAAGTTAGGACAGGTAAAAATAACGGATGTATTAAGAAAAATTCACAAATAGAATTTCGATTATATTGACTTGAAACAGGGAATTCTTGATATGGAACGGAAATTTTTCAAAATAATTTAAATTCTGATTCAGAAGAATGAAATTTCAACAAAAATCCATGTTCAAATTATGATCATGAAATTATGAAATCTTCTCAAATGTCTAGAAATGTTTACAAATTATTTGAGATCATTCTAATAACTGAATGACCGGGAATTTGAAATTATTCATCAGGTAGAAACTATATAAATTTTCCATTCAAACGATGGAATGCTCTCAAACATAAAAGATGACGTAAATATGAGTTTTTCTTGAAAATAACTTTAATGAAATGTCAATATCTAAGCAAAACAACCTTGATGTCCATGATCGATGAGATAACGATCTATGTAAGGTAAGCTATAATAATATAATATTGAACTAGAATATTCTTTGGTTCACTTCTTAATTCAAGTTTTCAATAAAACATTAATTAGTTCTTCCACTGAATAGAAAATATGAAGATTGTTTCCACTGTCGTCTTGTTTGTGGCGGTTATCCTCAATTTTATAGGTGAATATAATAATATATCTATAGTATTATGAAAATCTTTCAAGCAATACACAAATCAGAATTGGTGCGATTCAATCTACGTTTCATCTTAATTGCTGTTTTCTTTCAAACTGCATTTGAGTTTATCCGATTTGATTACAAATTCATTTTTAATTCATTCCAGGGAGACACATAATGTGTTTTTGGAACAAAATGGAATTATAAGAGTATTCCTATCGATTCGATATTCGTACCATATGTGCGCGTTCACGCACAATCCTACGTTTTCATCCACAAATTATTTCTAGACCAGCAGTGAATTTTCTCTTGAGGAAAATGCGTAATTTATTGCGTTATAATTTTTGTAATATTATTAGAAAATTTACCAAATGTAAAATCTGTGAAAGAGAATATACAAGGAAGATTTTCCCTGCCTCTTTTTCCCCATGAGTTGGAATTTGTTTGAAACTAAATTTGGGGAGAATACTTCTCTCGTCTCAAGTCTGTTCTTGCAATCCTCTTGCACACTATAATAATAAAAAGTTGACTTTCCTTGAGTTTATGTTCTTGAAGCTGTTTTCTAAATTAAATCTTTTCTTTATTGTTGCAGTGTTCAGTTCACAATTTGATTGTTTACCTAATGGTGAACCTATTCTTGGTACTTCTCGTGACGTGCCTTCTGATACTCCTGAAAGGTGTTCTCCTGCCAGATCTCATCTTCCACCCTCTCTGGTCAGATCATCTGCTCCTGCCGAGTCTTCTCTTCGTGCCAGGTCAAGGTCTCGGTCTCCTCCTGTCATCCGTGCTTCATTGCGCATAAGTAGGCTTACAATTGAACAACTTAGATCTGTACGGCTTATTCCTGAAGCGAATCCGTCCCGGCGATTCGAAATACGGAAATACACTTTTCCTCGCGATGCACCAGTCCAAGTGAGAGGAAGCTATAATGTCCTTGCTCCCGTGCCAGAAGGTGAACAATCTGTATTATCAGCGTCCAATGGTGACGTCCTTGCAATATTCGAGAAAAGAAATACACTTCTTCGTGGAATATACTCAATGAAATGTGGCACTCAAAGGCGTGTAAAAATGAACATGAACAGCGGTGAGGTTAAAGAGATGACTAGAGAAGAAAGCGATGAATCTCCCTTAGGCCGCGATCGCCCAGTCTCGAAGAATTTTCAAACAATAATACTAGACAACTTATCTCCACAAGAGTTATTAAATTTGTTTCGTAATGCATGACTAACATAGTGAGGTGGCGCAAAACTTCAATTTGAAAATATCCTGATTTTTGAATTTTTTTTTTCAGTTTCCTAACCATCTATATTTGAATGCCATTAATTTAATCTTGTGAGAATTGTATCATCGAATCTTCTTCAATCCGAATAAAAAAAATCTCAGACTACAATTTATTTCTTTATTTTCACCAAGAAGATAACGTGGTAACAAAATACATGATTTATCAACAAAATAGTCAAATTTCAACAGAACTCTCAACAAAAACAAAGTGATGTTCAAGCAACCATTTGCATTTTTAAACAAATAAGATTAAGGTTCTACTAAATAGATAAATTTTCAACCAAGAAGATCAATTATCTACAGAAAAGACGATTTTTCAACACAAAATTCTGACTCGTGGAGTTACTTATTTTTAGAATGCGCATGCGCATCGAGTGCGTTGATTCGCAAAATACATGTCTTTCGAAGTGCAAGAAAGAATGTTTAACTGAAAATTTAATCCTCAGCAGAAAGTTACTGAAAAATATAAATAGAATTACAAGAAAAATACATTACAGGAAAAAATATTATAATATTGCGACCGGAGGCGTCAACCACTTCAACTTTCAGTGTATACCAGATTACAAGATAACAGGACTCCACTTTCCTTAAATTTATGTTTTTGAAGTTTTCTCCCGAATTAAAAAACCTATTCCTGTTGTTCCTTATGGCGGACCATCTTTTTCTCTTGACAGGTTTTCTCCTGCCAGACCTCATTCTCTGCTTCTCCGGTCAAGCCTTCTTCTCCTGTCGAGTCTTCTCTTCATGCTAGGTCCAGGTCTCCTCCTGCCATTCGTGATTCATTACGCATGAGCAGAAATACAATTGAACAACTCAGATATCTTCGGCTCGTAATAACGTCCTTGCGCGAACACATTAAATTCTTTCCTATAGTTCTATACTTTAACAAACAAATAATTTAATTTGAATATTATTTTTTCATTTCTGGAAATGTAAAATTGTTACTTGCATATTTTTGAATATCATTTTGCCTCGTGAAATTTGAATATTCTCAAAAGGGGAATGTCATTACTTAAGGAAATTTTCTTGCAAATAAGTTAAAACATTTTTACATGTTTGAAAGGTATACTATTTGAATTTGTTGTGGGAAAATGAGGCAATGCTTGTTGGTCTTGAAGCCTGGAGTGTGACGTGTGAAGGTCTCAAGGTTCATTGAATATGGGGCCGTACTCGAATCATGTAACGGATTATAGGCCCTCTCCAAGATGCCTCCTTCCCACAGTAACGAACCGTAACAAAAAAAAATCCTACCCCCCTCGCCCCTCTTACTGTATGTAATTTATGGTTTCCAGAAATAATAAGATATGGGACAAAGGCTATTTATCGTATTTAAGATAATGCTTTGCAGGGTGAAAATTCATTGATTTTTTCTTGACCAATTTATCATTTTCCCTAATCATAACCACTCAAATATCAGCATTTAAGTCCAGTAATACTTTTAACACACGGCCTTTTATAAACGGAATAAAACAAATACTTGTACTTCGAACATAATATCCAAATTTACAATGAAATAACAAAATTTTCAACAAAATAATTGAGTTATCCACAAAATCATTGAATTTTCAACACAAAAACATGAATGTCCAACCTAAAGACATGAAATTTTAACAAAAAAGTGCAACACTTGATATTTCAACGAAAAAATAAGAGATTAGGATCAAAAAATTAATTGCAAAGAACAAATATGAATTTTTAGCAAATAAAGATTCTTCAGTCATGAAGAAAAATGTTTACGCGTCCCATCAAAAAGTGATTAATAACAAATATTTTAGATCTTTTTTGAATGTACAATTTTTGTCCGTCCATCTTTTTTCGTATCTCATATAGTGTGACTATAACACCAGTAATTTTTCTCCTATCAAAAATACCTTCTCATTATTATAGAATGAGAATGTAAGAAGATCAATTTTCAACAAAATAGATGAACTTTCAACCAAAGAGATGAATTGTCAACTAAAAGTGATGAATGTTCAAAGAAAAAGTGATTTCTAAAAATTCTAAAAAAAATGAGCAAATAAAAAGTTACTCGATTTTCGCATTCTGCGAGAATAAAGAACTATCAATTTTAGTTAATGTTTGTATCATGTTTGCATCATAACCTAATTTTATCGCAGAATAAAATCCAGAATAGATTTTATTATGCCAAAGAACTCACCAATACATATTTTCAAGAAAATAAATGAAAACAAAAAAAAAATTAAATTGATCTTTCTGTTTGAAAATGTATCATTTTTATCTGAAAATTGCACTTTCTAGTTGAGAAATTGTCTTGTTCAGTTGAAAATTTAAGTATATAGTTTAATTTTTTCAGTTGAAAATTCAGCCAATTCATAAGTACATATTTTCATGATTCTTATTGAACTCTTCTGTTGAACATTCATTTTTTTCTGAAGATTCATAATTTGAGTTGAAAATTCAACTTTTTTGTTGAAAATTCATCCTTTCCATCGAAAGTTAAACTTTTTGATTATATTTTGGTAATGGTTGTTTGATAATATATTTTTGGTTGAAAATCATTGTTCGAATCGAAAATTCAACTATTTTATGTTCTGATGAGAATTGCTCTTTTATAATTGACAATTCAACCATTTGGTTGAAGATGTATATTATGATACAAATTCATCTTTTTGGGCTAAATTGGAACTGGTTTGTTAAAAATAAGTTTTTTCAGATAATAAAAGTTTTTTAACTGAAAATTTAATTATTTCTTTTTTATATAAAATTAATTTTTTCGGTTCAAAATCCATCTTTGTTTATCTTATTTTCATTTTATAATTTTTATATTATCAGTTATCATTATTATTATATTACGGATTGTGTTGAATTGTAGAAGATTACATAAATTATATCAGTTTTAACGAATATATCTTGAAAGACACTTTGAAAAAAATGTAAATATCTAATTAGGACAGCCTTAACGCTGATAGTGTATGTGATCACGACTACAAGATGTAATTTGGAACCTAATGAAGAACTAGAATATGTCTTAGTTACAGTATTAATAACATTCTTGATTTGTACATTAATTTGTATTTCCTCTAACGAGAAAAAATGTGGATTGTTCCTACCCTTGTCTTGTTCTTGGCGGTTATCCTCAATACTATTGGTAAATATAATAATATAATACATCTATTATTTTATTCTCATCCATTGACCTATAAGCAAATAGAGAAATTTTCGAATGATAGTGGTAGACGACTCTAGTCCACAACATTAATCTAATTATTCACTCAATATAAAACTAAAATATTAGAGTGGCTGAAAAACTTCATTCTCAAAATTCCTTGACTTCCCTAATTTTCCAATGACCAATTTTTTCTTTTCCTTTTCAACAAAATAGTCAAATTCTCAACCAAGGTGTTGAATTTCCAAAAAATGCGGTTCCATCACCATTATCGCGCAGTGCCACCCACAATAGGCCTCTTGTGATGACCAGGCAATTGCCCTGGACAAACTCGAGAACATCGTTTTAAATGGTCGTACCAACTCAGGAGGGACATCCGAGGCGCACCAGAAACATGATTGCACAAAGCCTCAGTATTTAAAAGATCAGGTATCCTTTTTTCGCGATTAGCAATATGATGCTCTTTATCAGCAAGAAGAGGAGCTACATCATCCAGCGAACGTACCACCCATTCCAGCATAACCACCTTTGCAGATAGCCGATAATGCCAAGATGAGAACTCAACTATCAAAAATCCATCATGAAGTATTTCTCAGGATGGAAAAATTAGCCGAAGCTCTCCGATTCGCCCGCCAAAGATGTCATCTCAGGAACCTGAACTGTATAGCTTACGAGAATGTGGTTTCCCTGGTCAGCGACAATGAGAGTAATTATTTTCCTGTACGCCTGAGCAAGAATCGCGGGCGTATTGTGAAGCTTCGGTTTTATATCAGAACGGCGAGATGATATTCATCAAATGTGCAGTGCGTGATTAGCTACATAACATCAAATGAAAAATTCACTCCAAGAGGTATGGGACTTGCTAGAAAGTTGAGGAAAGCAAATCACACACTGAACAAGTGTAGAATGTTGACCATCAAGCAAGAAGAGTCCAAATCATCGATATTGCTTGTGCACTCATCCGAAATTTCCAGGCAAAATATACAACCAGGACATAGGAAAGCACCCAGATGCCACTGTTGTCACCTCCGACACTCGCGGTCGTGTTAGTATAACGGCGGTGAAAGACTAACTGCAAACTACACCATGCTTCTGAGTTTGTGCCTGCAAAATCATACAGCATGATTTCAAACATCGTTATAAATGATCTAATGACATCTTCATATCATCAGTCACTTGAATTCATCCGTTGCATTGAAGAAACAGAAATACGTGCAGATGTGAAGCAGATTTCTGCACGAGTTTTCGCTTCTTAAAATACGCTCATTGCAAAAGACATTGTTATTTCAATGATGCATTAGTACATTACGACAACATGAAATTGTGAAATTCATCAAATGTACATTCAACATATCTTTCGAAAATAAAGTTCACTCATAAATATCAAACCTCTTCTGGAAATAAGCATAGAATGTTATTGTTATTCATGTTTCAGACCGTTAATTTATCAAAAATTGTATGAAAAATTAAAAGTGAAGACATTACTCGGTTCACGCGTTCTGCTGAAATAACGAATGATCGGTTTTAGTTAATGTTTCTATCGGAAGTGCATCGGAACCGAATTTTGTCTGTCTTAGAACAGGGGATTTTCGTGAAGAATTATAATTTGACTTGGGGAAGGAAATTTTTTACATTAAGGGGGAATTCAGGAAAAGAAATTTAATTATAATTTGAAATAATGTAATTGACCAAAATCTCTATTCCAATACAGAATTATTATTCTCTTAAAAAGTAAACCAGAAGCAGACCGTTAAATACTCTACATGTATAAATTTTCCACTAAAACGACGGATTGTGCTTAAACGTGAGAGATCAAATGAATTATGATGTTGGTTTTAAAGAATTTAGTGATACATTTTTTTTCTTTCGAACTCGCTCTAATGAAATGTAAATATCTGAGCTGGGCAAGATTATCGCATACATTATCTGAGATAACGACTATAAGACGTGACAAACGACCTAATCAAGAACTAGCATATTCCTTAGTTACAGTGTTAATAAAATTCTTTATTAGTACTTCAATCAGTTCTTCGCCTGTAATAAAAAAAACATGTGGACTCTTCTTTCCCTTGTCTTATCCTCCATGGTTATCCTTGATACTATTGGTGAATATAATGATACGATTTATGTATAATTCTATGTACATTCTTCAAGCAATAAGCAAATGAAGATTCTTGCGATTCAATCAAAAATTTATCCCTTTCGCTAGTTTCTTTCAAAGTTTATTAGAGTTTCTCCAAAATGAGAACAAACTTATTCTGGATTTATTCTGGGGCAATACATAATATTGTGTTAAAGAAAGATGGATTCCGAAGTGTCCCTTTTGATACGGAATTCGTACCATATGTGCGCGTGCACATATGGTACAGTCCAACGTGTTCATCCACGAATTACGTAAGACGATTTGTAGGTGGAGGAGTTTGATAGAATCTTACTTAAGAAGAAGTTTCACTGACAAAAAAGAAATTCAAAGATATTATACAACTTAGAGGAGAGTTCAGCAGAAATTCAATCTGTTAGACCAAAAGTGAACTTTCTCTTGATAACAATGCGTCATTTATTGCACAACGAGTTTTTTTGATAATTACTAATGTTAAAATTTTTTTAAAAATTGGGTGCTATTAATTCAGTTCCCATTTAAGCTGTGTTATAGCTCTGATGACCCGATTACAATTATTTTCAGAAATAGATTTCTCTCTTTTGAAGTATGTTTAGGCGATTCCGGTACACAAGTTCACTTTTTTGAGTTTATGACTTCACACATTTTTTCTAAATTAGATTCTCTGTTTCTTGTTGCAGAGTTGAGTGGACAAGCCGAGCGTTCAACTAATAGGTACTCTATTCCTGGAATCCCTCCTGGCAGACCCTCTTCTCTTGACTTGTCTCTTTCTCTTGCCATACCTCATTCGGCTTCTCCTGTCAGGTCTCCTCCTTCTGCCGAATCTTCTCTTCGTTCCAGGTCCAGATCACCTCCTGCCAATCCTCATTCTTTACGCCTACAGGGACTTACAAGTAAAGAACTCAGGTCTTTTTGTCTTATTCCGCACACGAATCCAAATCGGCGATTCGAAATTCGAACATACACTTTTCCTCGCGATGCACCAGTTCGAGTGAGAGAAAGATATCAGGTCCTTGTGCCCATTCCAACGGGAAAACAAACTGTATTATCAACGTCCAATGGTGAAATATTTGCAATATTGGTAGCAAATGAGAAACTTCTTCGTGGAACGTATACATTTATATATGGCTTGCAAAAACGGGCAAAAATAAACATGGACAGCGGCAAGGTTGAAGAGATGACCACCGAAGAAATCGGGGAAACGCCCTCAGGTAACAATCGGCCAATCTTCAACCATTTCCATATGATACGGGTAGACGACTCTCGTCCACAACAGTAACTCAATTTTGTTCGCGATATGAAAGTAAAACATTAGAGTGGCTGAAAAAGTTCATTCTTGAAATTCCTTGACTTCTCTGAGGCTTCCCAAAAAAAGTTGCATTCTCAAACAAATAGTTGAACTTTGAAGAACAAGAGACGAATTTTCTAGAAATAATTGAATCCTAATTTTCAATCGGAAGAGATTTAACATATAAAAGAAAAGTTGCATCGCCAAAGAGACAATTTTATTTTCAAGCCAAAATGATGAATTTTGTGGAAGACTTTTTCATCCGCAAAGTTCAATTTTCAACGAAAAGATGAATTCTTACAGAATCTTAAGCCCAGAAGATTAATCTCGTATTAAAAAAGACATTTTTTCAACAAAATACCGGACACTTCGAACATACAGTTGAATTTTCAACTAAAGTAGCATGGAAATTGCTCCGAAGTCATAGTGACAACTACGACTGATCATAAATACACACATGAAACAATTGTAGAATTTACCCGCAGTGACGGAACGATGTCATTCAGAACTTCTGTCACTTATTGACCACATTCTAACTCACATGCAACACGATTTGTCTGCGATACCTGTAGACGTGATTTTGGCGTCGGTGCTGATTGGTTTGCAACCATCGATTTGTAAATCTCGAAATTCAAGTGCTTCCACTTCTATGTTAACCTGTCACTTTTGCTCTGTTGTCTTTATACGCAAAATGTCGAACTGTGAAGAGGAGATTCCGGACAAAATTTCCACCAAATCCTTGCAAATTCTCAAGCAAAGAAGGTTCCGGAACGAATTTGGGTATGAATTTCTGATTTCCGGCAAACCCAAGGGGCAAACAGGCTCCCTGTATCAAAATATAGCATGGGAGAATTTTAAGCCACGTGTTCCGACCATGGAGTTTCGCCGTTTCTAAGTGTTTATCCCAAAGGTGTTCCCTACTGGCATTTTCTTTTGGGACTTCGTGCATTTATTTTGTACAATGTGGTCTCACTACCTCCGAATTCCGAAGTTTAGAGTAAAATAGGCTTTTATTCAACCGCTGGGTTTTGAGTGGGTAATTTCACTAGCTTTCCGACTAGAATTCCGATTAATGATAATTGTAATGCGATCAATTTTGATTCCGTCTGTCCAAATAAAGGTGAAGAGTTTGAATTTTGAATTAAGGCGTGGCCTATTGATCCCTTCATTACACAACCTACTTCCCGCCTTTGTTCCTGAATATAATGTGCTAGAAAATAAAGTTTGAATCATCAAATTGATTTAAATTATGATTTAGAAATGTTTGAATGAGTTGGAAAAGAAATTTTGCAAAAGCGGCAAATCTCGAGA
Source organism: Andricus quercusramuli (assembly GCA_932178445.1). Classification (NCBI taxonomy): domain Eukaryota; kingdom Metazoa; phylum Arthropoda; class Insecta; order Hymenoptera; family Cynipidae; genus Andricus; species Andricus quercusramuli. The sequence continues at coordinate 141,522 of CAKNXH010000885.1, forward strand.
TAGGGTGGAGAATTACCCCATCATAAATTGGCTTTCAAATTGTAATTTCAGAATCCAATAAATGAAACTGATTTGGATCATAGGACACTGAAAAATATCCTCAGAGAACCCATACGTACCTATAAAGAGCAAAGGCCACAAGAGTTAAATTTGGAAGTTAGGAGTCACCTAGGTCGAAGTCTCAAACGGATGCTTGGACAGAAGACAATGTAGAGTTGCACAGTTTTTACACGAAAATTTGTAAATAGTGAAAAATGTGTGAAATTGACGAAGATTCATAGATTAAGCGGAAAACTTTTCAATAACCGATAATTTGTATACTTTTTTGATATTTTCAACAATAACGCGGATAAAGAAATACAAAAAAACAATTAGAATTTTCAGATATCCAGATTGAATATTTTTTTGGATATGCATTTTTTCTAAAATCTACGAATTGTTTGGAAACAAATAATTGATATTGGATATCTACCAAACAAAATAACCCGACATGAAAATCTCCTAAGAGGCTCAAATAAATCAAGATAGTCTACTAAGGGAAGTGGAGTCAGACTTAGAAGAAAAAAAGCTCATTTCTGAATGAAACTATTCATCCTCGGAGATGTAGAGTAATCTTCAACATAGATTCGGAAAGGGAAAGCTCTGCCGAAAGGGGGGGAGTGCTCAGCAACACTTCATCAACCAGAAGGGTAATTTCCGAAAGGTTTGAGCCACTCTGTAGAAACTTGTATGCTTTAAATGCAAAACGAAGTGCCATACCCTTGAGAACTGTCCTGGGTGTTCGCGAAATGGGGTAACGGAGTAGTGAAAGCGGTCCCCACTACTTCCGAGATATTGAATACCGTTAATACGAATTCGGATGACGTGTCTAAATTAGAACGAAGGACCACCTTGAACTCGGTCGATTCTAAAGACTTGGAAGGCCTTCAGATTCGAAAATCAAGCTAATATCGATGCGTAGCTTTTAAGGAAAAAGGAAAAGGACCTAGTGCCAAGCAAAGTAGTTACAGAAAATTAGGTCTATAGATGAGAATATATCAGAAGCAGACTTGATTAGCGGTATGGTAGAGAGGTCAGAAGTAGCCAATAGAATTCATGTAAGGGTTGCTATGGATTTATTCCCCTTGGACGCACTGATTGATGACGGGTCCTCGCGCGTTGTACTCGTACTCGTGTTATGAACAAAAACCTTAAGTTAACCTTAAGTAAGTGAAGGACTAATCAGTCAGCAATTTTGAGATGTCAGCAATTCCCAACATAGCTTCCTTCCATAATCTACTTCCAAGTTGTCGCTTGACAACGGTCATCCAATACGCCAAAGGCAAGACAAAAATAGGGCGAATCCTCATATGCTCTAATTAGAGGAAAATCTAATGAATGTGTTGATAAAGACATGGATTGATAATTTAACAAATTTATATTTCAGTTCTACATCAGATTATATGGTTTATCTTACAGTTGTTGTCTCAGAGATCTTAGGCGTTGAGCTTGTCCTTCTCGGATGTTTACATTCCATTCAAGTGAGTTGAGAGGAAAAGAATCTTATGCCTAAATTCTTTGAACCCGACATCATAATTTATATAAGATTTCGTTCTTCTAAATGAGAAATGAAGTTCTTTTCTAAATCCTCATTTTTTTTGAATCAGTGGGGAAGCTAATTACTGTTATAATGAAAACTTTGATTGGTAATTTAAAAATTCAATATTCCAATTTTTCATCAGATCATACAGTATATCTCATAGTCATTATCTCAGAGATTGTAGACTTCAACTGGTCATGCTTAGTTATTTACATTTCATTTGAGTGAGCTTCAAGCAAATAGTACATCGAAAAAATTCTTCAAAGTAACGAAACTCATTTTTCATGTTTGTCAATCATAATAATCATTTCTAGGATGGGGACATATACAGAAAACATTTATGTATTCATCATAAAACATATTTATTCTCACAATATTTCATCATGGTTATCATTTTTACGCTATTTAATGCCAGTTTTGTTGCATTGATATCTTATTCGTGATGAAACGTATTTATTTTTATAATATTTCAGCAAGTTTAAGATTTTTAGGCTATTTAGTACCAAGTTTTTTTACAATAGTATCAAATTGTCAATGACAGAAAATAAGAAACAAATGAACGAAAAATGACGGAAGAAAAGGTTTCTTCATGTTTCTATCTTACATGAACTGTTTTGGCAATTGGACACTTTAATTGGAATTCCTGCTTGGGCAAATTGAATTTCTGGGTTTTCAATATTTTGCATTTCGATGCGAGTGTTTGCGAGTAAGTCTATTTTCGTATGTTTCTGGGGGGTTCGAAGTACGACTTCTTGATGGCAAATATATTGGCGGAGTTATTTGTTCAGCCAGTTTTTTTCTGCGTGTATATATTTAATATCAATACACCAGAGCTTCATTGTATGCTCGCGCGACTGCAGGCGATATTAGCAGTTCCTAGAATTGCTCGTCCCCACAGTTTCTCAGGGGGAAGGATGAGAGACGGTTGCGACTCCGCCTATGAAGGGACGCACTGCATTACTCTGCAGTCAAGTAGATCTTGTGAAATCAGAATTATGGCTAAGCAGGGAGACCACCTTTTCGTGAACTACACAGTTCAGTATCCAGAGAGAACATCTTCGTGGAGCGACTCAGGGAGAGCATTATCAGGTTCAGCTGATTTGTCCATCATAAGAAAGACTTCTTGGTGAATTTTCAATCTCCCAGATCTCATGTTGGCATTATCGCGTATCTGCAGAGGTGATCTTACTGATCTCTCAAATACTCATGCATTGTATGAGCATATTTTGGGTGCATATTGACGCAACGTTTATGTGACCTCTGCATGTACTTCTTTCGCACCGGTGAGTTTCCTTGCCAACAGGTAAGGATATATCTCCTCAGTTGGTCTGACCATTTAAAGCGATGTTCTCGCATTTGTCCGGGCCACTGACTGGTCGTCGCCTCGCTTCGGTCTTATTACCACTTCCAATTGAACCATGGACTCCATCAGAGAGAGGCACAGTTTATTGCATTTGGGAGGGAGCCTAATTCAACAAGGCTCTTTGCAAGAGCCAGAGCTCTCAGGCGATGGGGTCGATCTATTACGCCACATCCCTTTCGGGATAAGCGTGACTCACTTGATTTGGTTGAAGGGATGTTAGGGAGTGGGTATATTTTTGTAGATTGATCTTGAATTCCCGGGTTGTTTACTCGAACAACACGTTCGATCCGCAACACTGATCCAGCCCAGGTGACTGATCAATCTCTCTAGCGATCACTTCAGGTGAAGAGACTCACGAAGTCATCATATAAAGAGTCCGACTCTGGCACAGTAGTATCCGAGGTCTTTTGTTTTATGTGTCTTATCATACCTCTTTACCTTTCTTCACGTCCATGTATGTTTTCATGCAAGCTCTTGTGTTTCTATGCCTTCTTACGTCTTTTCAAATTAGGGTCTCATTCAGGCATTCTAACCATTAATTCCACGGGCTGCTTCTGCGCACGCTGCCATTTACTTTGCCTTGATAAACTTGTTTCGTCATTCGTTAATTTTTCATTCTCTCATCATGCCTGTCTAATACGAAATACTTCTGGAATAATCCTACACCTCAAAGAGATTAAACATCTTGCGCCTTTCAAATTTACAATGAAAGTAACATGAACTTTATTTTCAAAAATGTGTTGAGTTACCTCTATTCTCTCTCGTTATATTAGATTTTAAACCAGAAAAATGCAATTTGACTTATAGTGCGCCAATGCTCAAAGCCTGTGGCCCATAGTGATGTTTCTCTGTCAGTTCAGTGTGTTACAAAAAAATTATATTGAAATTCAAACAGATTATAACTTGAAACTAGGAATTATACAAATTTGACGAATTCTGACTTGAAACATGGAATGTTTTTGTGGATTCCCTTCTTATAAATCAGGATAAAAATCAATTTCTCAGACCACACTGAGCATTTCGTTGAAAATTAGTATTTTATTGATGAGAATTATTCATTCAGGTTAAAAATTCATCTTTCTGTTGAAAATTTAACATTTCGGATGAAAAAGTCTACTAGAAAATTCATCTGTTTTGCGTGAAAATTTAATTATTTGTTTGAGCATACAACATTGGTCGGTTGCAGTTTCATCTTTTTTGTTTGAAAATTCGACTATTTTGATGAAATTTAATTATTCTGTTGGTAATTCAAACATTTTGTTGAAAAATCATCTTTTTTGATTCATATAAAGCAATCAATGCAAACCTGGAATTTTTTATTTCGATTATAAAAGATTCCATGTTGAAATTGTTACAAAATCAAAATTGAGGTTTTGGTATATGAACGGCTAGAGAAAAGGAAGAATAAGTCGTTGAAAAATCAGGGAAGTCGAACAAAAATTTAATAATGTTGTGGACGAAAGTTGTCTTTCCGTATTATTTGAAATTTGTTGAAGATTGGCCGATTGTTACCTAAGGGAGATTCTTTGATTTCTTCGGTGGTCATCTCTTCAACCTCACCGTTGTTCATACTTATTTTTACCCGTTTTTGCAAGCCACCTTTCAATGTATATATTCCACGAAGATGTCTGTTATTTTCCACCACTATTGCGAAGATTTCACCATTGGATGTTGATAACACAGTTTGTCTTTCGGTTGGTATGGGCGCTAGGGCATGATATCTTTCTATCACAAAAATTCGTGCATCGCGAGGAAAAGAGTATTTACGAATTTCAAATCGCCGATTCGGATTCGCGTGGGGAACAAGTCGAACAGATCTAAGTTCTTTCATTGTAAATCCTTGTAAGTGTGAAGAATGAGAATTGGCAGGAGGTGATCTGGACCTGGAACGAAGAGAAGATTCGGCAGGAAGAGAGCACCTGACAGGAGAAACCGGATGAGGTGGGGCAAGAGAAAGAGTCAAGTCAGGAGAAGAAGGTCCGCCACGAGGAACACAAGTAATGGAGTCTTCATTAGATGAATGCTCTAACTGTAAACTTAACTCTGCAACAAAAAACAGAGAATTCAATTTAGAAAAAACCTTTGAAAATATCAACTCAAAAAACTCAACTTGTGTGACGGAATTGTTCAAAAAAACTTCAAACGAAAGAAAGATGTTTCCAAAAGTAAGTGTAATCGGCTCGTCGGAGTTAGCTGTAAACACAGAAAAAAACAGGGAGGAAAAGTTCATCTTTTGTGTTCTCCTTCAAAGATTTCGTACCATTTCCACTGTTTTTCGTTTTTGAAGAATTACTCTTTTTTCCCCTTTCCCTTGTTTCTAGCTTGAAAGGAAACTGAATTAATAGATGTGTTTGGATAGGAAAGGGGAGAGGAAAGGTGTAAAAAAGTAGTGAGAAGGTGAAGAAAGGTGTTTGGGTCCAGTGGAAGTGAATGTGAGAGTATAAGTGAAAAGGAAAAGTTAAAAGTGAACGAAGAAGAAAGGGCACGCCGAACTAAAGAGGTTAGGTTCGGACCGGGAGGACCCTGAAGGAAATGAGCAGTGCTAGTGCCGTCTAGTGTAGAGTGTGGGAACCTGAAGTTACGTGTATGACTCGACTATTGACGAGAACAAGGTGAAAGGGTTTGGAAGATCAGCTAGGCTGAGTGAGAGTCAGACGGTATGAGAAAAAGTGTGAATTGTAAAAGAAGTGCTACCACACGGATGGACAAACTGAAATGGATGACGAAGCGAAGAGAGTGAGGGAAGCGCAGCCTGTGACAGTGAAAGTGTGGAAGAACGCAGTGGGAAGATTGGAAGCAAGGCAGGACAAATTTATAGAGGCCTTAAAAATGGAATGGGAGACAGAGAGAGCAATAATGAGAAGCGAGAGGGAGATATGCAGGAGGAGTTTTAAGGAAACGCTCAACAAACTGGTGTCTTAAGTTGAAGAAATTTGACGAAAAAATGGAGAGCAAGAAGGAAGAAAGAGAAGTAAGAGAATTGGGATGCCAAACTGGAGAAGAGGATAGAACCTGAAGGAATCCACCGACGAAGCTGACGGAGGAAGAGTGGGAGAGGGAGAAAAAAGAGGGAGAAGAAACTTGAAAGTGCTAGGACTTTCGAAGGAGGACAACGACCTGACGAACGTGGTGGGACTCTTGGTCGCACATACTAAAATACTGGCGAAAGCAGAGACCTTGAAGAAGATAGACGGTGGAATACAGCTCCAATTAAGACCGTGGGAGAACAAGAGGGATCTGCTGAACGCTAACGAAAAGTTGAAAGGATCAGGGCTGTGAATGGAAGAGGATTTGACAGAGAGGGAGGAGGAAACACAAGACTGGCTAAGAAGAGAAAAGAAAGGGTTAGAAAAAGAGGGAGTGGAAGTAGACCTGAGATTCATGAAGGCAAGAGTGGGGGAGACGATTTGGCAGTGGAGCGAGCAGGAAGGAGAAATGATAGTGATGGGCACGATGAAGAAGAAGGCAGGAAGAGAACAGGAAGAGAACAAGATCAGCGCAACGGAGTAAGGTGGGGGAGGAGAAGAAGATCGTGAGTGCTGAAGTGGAAGAATTGAAAAGTTGTGAGTGGATGAGTTGTAGTGAGAAGGAGAAGTGCTGGGGAACCATGTATATGAAGGGACTGGGAGTTGGACGAGAATCAGGTGAGGTGTCGTGTTTCGATTGACGTTAGGTCACCGAGAAGTTTGAAGGAGTGTTTCCGTTTCCTCCTAGGTTAATGGCAAATATGGAAATGAAACGAGAAGGAATGCAGAATGGAGGTGATTCGGGTGGAGGAAAAAGAAAAGAATCACTAGGAAAAGAAGTGAGAGTTAAAGAGAAAAGAGCTTAGAAAGGGAAAGGAGGTATAGACAGTAAGCTGATTTTTGGAAAGTGTAATTGGAGAAGATAACAGTTAGGGTAAAGGGAGTTTTTTGTGACTGTAGGTTTAGTTAGGTTGTAGGTTCATGTTTGTAAGGAGAAGCTTTTTTGAAGCCTCTCAAACCCGTAAAAGGGAGAGAGTATAATAAATATACATCACACTATTTGGTTTTTAGTTGGTAATTAATCTTCTTGGCTTAGAACTTTTGTATTTTCATTAGAAAATTTGATTATTTCAATGAAAATTAAACTATTCTGGCCCACAATTAAACATTTTGGTTGAAATTTTCTTTTCCTGTCAAAAATGATTATTGGTTAACAATTTAACTCTTTCATTGAGAATCCATAAGTGTAGTTTCAAAATTCCTCATTTGGTGGAATTTAATCTTGTTTGATCAATTATGTAAATAAAAATGAATTGAAGATTTAACCATTCCATTGTTAGTTAAGAATTAATCTTTTTTAATTGACAATTTAATTGTTCAGTTAAAAATATATGTACTTTGTTAAAGCAATTAATAGTAGTTCAAATAAGAAGTTTTAAGCTCTTTCGTAAGAACATGAGAGATGGAAAGGGGTCCGAGCTTATGTTAGAAAAAAATTAAACGTATGGCCAACCGTTTTTTGAATCAGAAAGAAAAATTCAAAGGTATTACAACTTAGGGGAAAGTTCAGCAGAAATACGATCTTTTGGATCGAAAATAAATTTTCTGTTGCTGAGGGGTCTGCCATAAAGAACGGAGCACCCTGGGGGTCAGACCATGTTGAATATATGTTTTTCGGGTCGCTAAATTCGAATCCGAGGTCCAAAAAACGCCAGCACGTCAGGGTTCTTACAAACTCGTGACAAAACAAAAAACAAAAGAAAACTCAAAACAAAAATTTGTATGAGGTTCTATGAGGTTTTGTCAGACCCCTGACGTGCTGTACATACAATTACAGATGTATTATATCAGTATACTTACCAATAGAATTGAAGAAAGACGCCAAAGACAAGACGAAAATTGAAACAATCCTCATCTTTTCTAATCAGAGGAAAAGCCAATTAATGTATTAATGGAGACTTGGATTGATAATAATTTAACAGATTGATGTACCAGTTCTTTACTAGATTATAAGTATATCTCGCAGTCGTTATCTCAAAGGTTGTAGGCGCCTTAGCTTGTCCTGCTTGGATATTTGCATTTCATTAAAGTGAGTTTCAAGGAAACAAATTTTATTACTAAAATTTTCAAAACCGGCATCACAATTCATATAAGATTCCTCGTTTAAGCCCAATCCGTTGTTTAGGTTGAAGATTTATATAGCGTATTTTTTGGTTTTCTTCTGGTTTACTCATGGATTATTTATTTTAAACGACTTTCAAAAATTTCTAAACATTCAAAAAGATTTCAAAAATTTCTGATTTAGCACAGGGAATTCCGGAACCGAAACTGATAATTCTGTATTTGAACAAGGATTTGATTGAAATTCCATTCTTATCAATTAGAATCAAATTCTTTTTTAAAATTCCCTTCTCATGTAAAAGATGCGATTCTGGATAAAAATTCACATCGTTTGAGCATTTTCAACATTTCCGAGACCATTTTTTATTAAGATTAAAAATTTTTATGTGCGGCTTTTCGCAGTACTTAGTAAGTCAAACAATTTATTCTCATGACATTCTTCAATAAAAATGAAATCATCAGAGTTACAATTGTTATTGTCAAAATCATATTATAAACAAACCTCACATTGTTAAGATCATTCCTGAAGTTCAGATTTGTAACAAACAACGCAATAGACCAAGGTGGGCTGTACGCATCAACTTTCGCACAACAAGCAGGCACACGCTAATCAAAAAGACATAAATTAATCAACGAATCAATCATATAAACTAACCATATCTTGAAATCTATGCGTTTTCAAATGCTGGTACCTACAGCACATATACAGCACATTGGACTAAAATGAGCGGGCTACATAAAATTCGCAGAACTAACACAGCCACCAAACATACATGAATTGAAGAGCTATAAATTAATAAGCAAGCCAACCTCAAGAGCAGATCAGATTTTCAATCCCATGAACGCAAACTTTATGCCCTTCTACGCATTAGAATATCTCAGCCTTTTGTCATCTAGGAAGGGATACCATATATTTTGGTGACAGCCCCATTCTCCATATTCGAGCACACTATAATTTCTCATCACTGATTGGCTATCGTATTAATTAACCCTTTGAAATAGGAAGGGATATAATGCATTATAGCTACTGTGACACTTTCCGTATATGGGTATAAATATAATTCTGGATGCCCATTGAATAATTGAATCCCTACCACTCTTCTACATAATTAATTATCAACCATGATGAATTCCTACTTCTAATACCACTTAGCCCTACGAGAATCTTAGGGGAGATCTCTTGTATGAATACAGAAGATTTGGAAGCAGAAGTTCAGTTCAGGCAGTTTAGACAGTTCATCGGTTCAAGTAGAACAACGAAACAGTACAACAAGAAAGAATCATCGAGACCCTAAACTAGGGTAAAAAATACTCAGCCCGTCAACTTTTCTAAATTTCGACTTCTGTGCGAAAGCGTCGGATCCGAATTCAATAGAGCACCTTTCACAAAGGGACAACGGAGGCCCAGATTCACTGACGCATCACAGACCAATAAACACGTATGTACTAAATTATTATATGATATCTCCTCACTCTAATGTTTAATCAACTAATCATCCCCATTTAGGGTGGACTAAAACCAAACAAGAAGATGTAATCGAAGAAAGAGCAATCCAGCTGCATCATTTTTGATCTTTTTAATTAACTTGTACTTTATTTCAACCATTTTATAATTTGTTTAAATGAACATCAATTACTCTATGAAAACTTTAATTCATGTCTAATTAATTTATTTTGGTAATGGTAGTTATCCACATCCTAGTTTTCTAGTTAATATTCTAGTAGAATCTAAAACGAGGAACTATAATTTAATTTGATAAAATATTCATGTAGTTTATTTTTTGTGACAGGGCCCGTTTGTTCGTAATAAATAAGGGTCCTTTTAGGCCCTGCACAAGTAGAATAAAATAAAGCGTACATACCTAAGGATACCTTTTAAGATGCCAAGAGAACAACAAAATACAATCAAAACCATGCGAGAGAATAACTCATTGCGATAAACGGCGAAAACACAGCGACAATAAAAGTGACGAAAAAATTAAATAAATTAACAAGCAAATAAAAGTATCCGTAAGGACCTAGTATAGGTGAATCTCGAATACAATTAAAAAAGGGGCTTATCAGCATTGTTACAAAAAAGGGGGGGGGGGTGAGTGTCGTTATGAAGAAAACACATAATATAATACGATAGAATGCCGAACGGAATATAAACTAGAAATTATTTATAGTACGTAATAGGTCGGAAAGATAACAAAACGAGGGGGAAAGCCAAAGGATAGGTCAACATTGGAAACTGAAGATATTGGAGTCGAGCGATAATAAGGACACTATGAAACATATTATATAAATCTTTTAAATCACAATTAGGAGGAGAGGTTTATCGGAAATAACATGTCAACGTCTGATAAAAATCTCATAAGTGTTACATAAAAAGAGAAAAAAAAGGCAAGTTATAGCTGAGTACAGACTAGAAAAAAGGGGGGGGGGTATGAAATCAAAAGAAAAAGTGACCAGGAATATTGCCAAAAGTCGGAAGTTTATAATAACAGCAAATAAAAAAGGTCGGGAGGGGTCACTTACTATACTCACATTTTAAGACAAATGGCGGGAATGCTATATACCACTGGTGGCTGACTTCTGACCGATGATAAGCGGAAGGGACCGTCCTGCGGCTGCAGGACTTTGTGGCCATTTCGCCTGGACTTACTCTTAAATTCAAATTAAGAGTCACCCTTAACGATAAAGAGTCAAAAAGTAATAAACGGTACGATAAATTGGGCCAAATTGCCTATCTTTTTACAGATTTTGTGGTCAATTCGCCCTGAAAACTTGCATTTCAATTGAGCGCAATTACCTTAATTATTACGAATTTTGGGTAACTCGTTCATGGTCCACCCTCACCAGGAGCGAGCCTTGGATATGTAGATGTCCTTGAAACTAAGCCAGAGCAAAAGACAACCAGAATCAGCCTGAAAGAAGTACATGAGGGTCTCTGGACGGTAGAAGCCTCGCTAAAAAGGAGATGACGGGGAATCCTAATCGACGACCCCACGGGATGATGAGATTGTTGAGCCTTCTCACTCGAAACCGCAAAGTCCTCACAATAGTTTTGGATATGTATACAAAAATAGTGGGACAGAATCAACTTATCTTAAATTACAATAAGTACGAAACAATGTCATGGAGTGCCCAATTTACTCAAGGTGTCGAATTTCGTATGATTTCTAAAATTTCAGAACTTCTAACCGGATCATTGTGATGGTGCTAAGCTGCAACATGACAACTCCCCTCCCTTGGGGTGGGGGGGCGAACAGGTCTCAAATCAGGCAGGAGACGATAAAATAGATCTAGAGCAAAATGAAATCGAAAGCTAGAAGTCAGCGTAGGACCAATATCCCCGTGATCAGCCAGAATTTCAAAGGAACTTTTCAGCGATAACAAACAAAAAGAAAAATTTGAATTCCGAACTCCTTGACTTGATCCCAGGTACTATGATTCTTCTCAATATAAGAAACGATCATAGTCTTCAAGACCCTATTTACCCTTTCTACTGGGTTCGCTTGAGGGTGGTAAGGGGGGGTGGTGGTATGAAAAATATTGAATTCTTGGGTTAATTGTAATAAGATGTTATTGACGAACTCAGTTCCGTTGTCGGTAACAAGTACTTGGGGTGTCCCCCAGCGATTGATGATATATTCACGAAACGCGGACTCTATCTTTTTACCCGTCGCCACGCGTAATGGTATTATCTCTACCCACTTTGTGAATAGATCCTGAATCACCAGAATGAACTGGAACCCAGATTTACTCCTAGGTACGGGACCCATGATGTCGGCTGCTATTACTTCCCATGCTTCTTTGACCACTCGATGTCTAATTAACTCTGCAGGTACCTTTTGCACGACTTTGCACATTTGGCAGGTTGTACAGTTGTTTACATACTTGTTTACATCCCTGTAATAGCCGGGCCAATAATACTTCCGTGAGACTAACGCATAAGTCTTTTGAGTCCCTAGATGTCCTGCTTATGGGTCTTCATGGGCTTCCATCAAGACGGACTCTCTTTCTGTGTCGGTAGGGAATAACTTCCATTTTTCAAGGTCGTCAACGAAATCTGTCACCACGGGGTTAGGTCGGTAATGATATAACCGGTTTTCTTCTATTTTCCATGTAGGGAATCTACCCGGGAAGTCGGATACGGCTTGGAATCATCGGGTGTATCAGGTCGAAGGTCTTTAGTTAAAATGATTTCTTCAGTCGAGAGGGATTCAAACATTCTGGAGAGAGCATCCGAAACATTATGGGAAGAACCTTTCCTATGGAGAATGTCAAAGTCGTATTCAGAGAGTCATAGTGACCACCTGGCTAGTCTACCGGTAGGGCTTTTCAAATTGTGTAACCATGGAAGGCTACTATGGTCCGTTATCACCGTAAATTTGTATCCCACTAAGTAGGGTCTAAACCTCTGAACGGCCCATACGATGGTCAGGCATTGTTTACCGTTGGTTGTGAATTTAACCTCAGAATCGGTTAGGGTTCGACTAGCATAGGAAATGACATACTCTACGCCGTCTACACTATCCGTAAGGACGGTTCCTAATCCGATATTACTCGCATCAGTTTGAAACACGAACGGGATCGTCAGCGGGGATGCTAATGTCGCATAATTTGGAATAAACCGGCGATACCAACTGGATAAACCTAGGAATCTACGGAGATCCTTGACGTTGCGGGGAACGGGATATGTAAGGACGGGATCAATCTTGTTGGGCTCTGTCTGCAAACCGTGTTCGTTCACCTAAAAGCCTAAATAATGCACTTGAGGACAACAGAATTCGCACTTGTCGTGGTTATTCTCCAGACCAGCTTCACGAATTTCTCTCAACACCTTCGAAAGCCATTCAAGATGATCTTCGAATGTTTTAGTGACGATGATGATGTCATCTAGATAGGCGAATGCATGAAGTTCCATTTCGGGTCCGATCAACCTATCTAGTAAGCGTTGGAATGTCGCTGGGGCATTAGTGGGGCCAAAGGGCATACGTTTAAAGTAAAATAAGCCACGTCGAGGAACCGTAAAAGCCGTTTTGTCGCGACTTTCCTTATCTGGGGGAACCTGGTGGAAGCTTTTGCGCAAATCTGTTTTAGAAATGTACCGAGCACTCCGTAGTTTATCGAGAATTCCGTTCATTTCAGGTAGGGAGTACGCTTCTTTCTTTGTGACTTCGTTGACTTTTCGAAAGTCCAATCAAAAACGGTAACGCCCGTCAGGCTTGATTGCCATCACCATCGGGGATGACCATCGACTATTCGAAGGCTCGATTACGTCGTGGGCTCACATTTCATCTACCTCAGCCACCATGGCTTCCATAGCTTTTGAAGATCTCGAATAATTTCGTTGTTTAATAGGAGGCTGGTTGCCTACGTCTATTGTATGATCTATCAGTTTTGTCAGTCCTGGTCTTACGGTAGGTTTCGGTAATTCCCGTTCTCTAAAATCTTTGAGCGATTCAGCTTCATTTATCGAAAGTTCCCTGAGTCCGCAGCAGTTTTCCAAGTTATTATTTTCTACCTCAAAGGGATATCTCTGATTTAGGTTGTCTTTAAAAGCCCAGTTTGAATCTACAAAATCTACGTTTAGTTTAAATGTTTTACAAAAATCCAGGCCCAATGCAAAAGCGACTGGTAGGGACTTTAAAACCCTGAGAGCTATGGGTTGCGTACGACCGCGAGGTTCAATTAGGGCAATGATTTCGTGGGAAACTAGTTCAATCTGGCTATTGGCGACCTGAATACGACCTCTTCTATAAATCGTTTTCAGTTTTAAGTTCTCGATCAATTTTGAACTGTTTGGACCCACAAACGATCTAGAGGTGCCGCTATCAAATGAAGCCTTAAACTGTTGGCCCTGAATAGAGACTTTAAGATACCATAAAGGCTGTGGACCTAATAGAGAGTGCGGTCGGTACGGAAGTTCGGATATCTTGTAAATAGGGACAAGGTCGGTATGGAGAGTTTCTGTTTCCAAGATTTCGTTACTTATTTCTGTCAGGTCCAGACTAGGATTGATTTGGTCGATAGTCGAATAACTAGGGTCGGTAGGTCGGGGACGTACTAAAGGGTCGAAGTGGGGGCTTATTCGGCTCTTTTCAAGAGTAGTTTGTGTTGGGCTACTAACAGATGTTAATTTTCTGGTGTTCAAATTATAATCCACAACTACGAGTTGACCTTGTGACTGGAGATCCGTTAGAACGAGGTTGCTAGGGGAAACCGAAGGAGGTTCTGAACCTTTTAATTTTATTCTAATAACTGGTACATTGACAGTTAAGGGGATATCCTTTTCTTGAATGAAAGTTTTGTTGTTAAAGACAAAAAGGTTATTTCTAACTTCGCAGGAGTGTATTCTCCTGTGAAGTTATTAAGATTAATGTCGTTATTCAAATTCTCGATTTCAACTAATTTGATAATTGTACTAGGTTTGAATTTCTCTATCCCTTCTACACGCCCTACGTTTGCGGAAGGTTTGTCCGAAGCCTTCAAAGATGCAATCTACCCAGAATACATTTTCTTATTCAGTTTCCCGAACATCGGGGGCATTCAAGTTTCGTGACATCTTTTCGGTCACACCCGTAGCAGCATCTGTTCCTAGGTTCCGCACAAGTAGTGAACCCATGTCCAGGTTCGCCACAGTTCCAACACTTGAATCGAGAGGGAGGGTTCTCCGAAGGGTATCTAGGTTTCTGCTGGGAAGGCTTTGAAGTACGAGGGTTGGCTTTATGGCTTGGCGGGGGTTTGGGCTCTACATCCTCTCCTAAAAATGTGAGCTTTTCTCAAGGGTTGTCAGGGCGTCTGTTAGGCTTACGGCAGTTCGGGTCCTTGTTAGCTAAGTCGGGAAGCAGGGATCGTTCTGCGACAGGGGAAGGCTTATGGCTTCGAGCCACACGGCAGCTTAGGCAACAAGTTCCTATGTGCGTAGCTAACCTCTTCATCTTCTGACATTCGGTGTCTTAGTTTGTCGAACATAGTCCGCATGTTTGTCAGGTAGCCAGTAACGGATTCCTTTTCGCCTTGGGTTCTAAGACGAATCTCTTGTCTCAATTCCAACTGCAATTCCGAGTATCGAAACCTAACCCTGAAGGCCTTGGCGAACTGGTCGAACGTTTGCCACAAATGATTAGAGCCCCTAAACCAGTGGACAGCAATTCCTTGTAAAAAGAAGGGAATACCCCTCAACAAGTTAACGTCACTGACCGGTACTGAGCTTCGACCGTCCTCAATAAGCCTCAGAAAGGCGTCTGGGTCCTCGTTGCGCGTTCTCGATTACCGGATGTTCCATTTGCGCATTATTTTATATTTATGCGCAGGGGTAGAAGGGTTTGTACTGCGACCATAATGTTCAAAGGGCGTGCGAGAATGGGGGAGGGAGGTAAAAGGGTTATCTAGGGCGCATATTGTCCCAACGTTCATAAACCCGTGCACGGATCCTCTTCGAGCCGACGAGGTTCTTTGTTTGTATATTTGACCTTGTATCCTAGGTGTTTTGTTTTAGGCGTCATTCAGTCTACTGGCACTCTTTCTTATGCATTTCTCATCAATTTCTCATACTAGCTTGTCTGTTGCTATGGCTCCTTATATCTCTTTGAAATAGGGTCTCATTGACACATTCTAATCATTCCGTTCGCGGTCTGCCCCTGGGAACGCTGCAATTTACTTTACCTTGATAAACTTGTTTCGCTAGTCGTCCATCTTTCATCTTCTCAAAATGCCCAAAACACCTTAACATATCTTTCAAAAATAAAGTTCACTCATAAATATTACATGCCTTTCGTAAATCCATATAACACGTTGTTATTATTAATGTTCTTAGGTTGTCAATTTTTCCAAAATAACAAATAAAAATTGCATGTAAAATGAACAAGCAAAGAATTACTCGATTCACGCTTTATGCGTAAATAATGAACCTAATTTTATCGCAAAATAAATTTGGAATTGGAATGGAAGCTTCTAATGTGTCCCCTGAGGGTTTACATTTTTCTTGTATCTCTTCATTATTCCTTTGTACGCCCCCCACACACATACTTGGTGGTGGAAGGGGGACCTACAGTTCAAGGTGGGTTCCGAACTACCAAGAGCAACAGCCTTAAGTACTTGGAGAACCCTTTTATGTAGAGGTAGCGGTCCCACGACTCTCCGGAGATGAACCTTGCTAGGCAAGTGTCTGCCAGAGTACTGTATAAAGGCATAAACGGCTATGCTCAAAGCTTGTGACCCATAGTGATTTCTCCCTTTCCGTTGAATATTACTTGTATCTGTTTCGCTGAATTCTTGATGTCTAAATAATAATTCTTGAAAGAAATTTTTTGCTCGAAGTAAAAATTTCAGAAACAGTGCAACTTCCTTTTTCTAAAATTTGGGAAAGAAAAATTTGTCTTCGCAAAGAAAATTTCGTTAAAATTCAAACAGATTATAATTTGAAACTAGGAATTATCTAAATTTGACGCATACTGACTTGGAACATGGATTTTTTTTCTATAGTTCATTCTTATGAATCGAAGCATTTTGTTACAAAATTATATTATGTGGTTGAAAATTCTACATTCAAATACATTCAAATATTTTGTCGAAAATTCGTCTCTTCTGGTTCAATTTAACTGTTTTTAATTCGGAATTAGAATTGTTTTTTGCTGAAATATCTAATACTACATGGTCCCTCAAAAATTTTTATTTCTAGATTGAAGATTGAACTTCTTCATTGAAGGTTGAAACACTTTTTTAATAAACCGTTATTTTGTTAGAGATTCATCACTTTAGTTGAACAGTCGTATTTTTGCTTGAAAATTTGATCAGCTTGAAAATTCAACTATTTGTTTAAAATGCCATAAATAGGTTGAAAATTTTGTTGAAAATTTGTCACTTTTGGTAGAGAAATATTCATTCTGGGTAAAAATTCGCTGAGAATTCAGGATTTTGTTCCAAATTTAACTTTTTGGACGAACAAGTCTTCTACAGAATTCATCTTTTTGGCTTGAAAATGTAAGTATTTGTTTGACAATGCAACATTCTTCGGTTAAAGTTTAGTATTTTCTGTTTGAAAATTTGACTATTTCGTTGAAAATTTAACACCTTGGTTGAAAATGTTACAAAATTGAAATTCGGGTGTTTGAATATTGATGGCCAGAGAAAAGGAAAAATTGGTCGTTGAAAAATCAGGGGAGTTAAGTAATTTTTAAAATGAAGTTTGTGGCCACTCTAATGTTTTAGTTTCATATCATCAGCAAAATTGAATTAATATTGTGGGCGAATGTTGACTACCCGTATTATTTGGAAATTGTTGAAGATTGGATCGCGCACATATTGTACAAATTTTAAATCAAAAGGGACGCTTTGAATTCTACTTTTCTTCAACACATTCATTACGGATTCTCCCAGCCTAAATTCAGATTAAATTTTTATTGGTTTTGGAAAAACTCAAATAAAGTATTAAAGGAAATAGCTCAAGGGATAAAATAAAGATTGAATCTCGAAAATTTTGATTTGCTCACAGCGTGAGAAATGTTCATAAAATCATAAATATATTATATTATTATATTTACTAATGGAATTGAGGATAGATGCCAAAAACAAGACGAAAATAGGAACAATCCTCATATTTTCTAATCAGAGGAAAAGCTAATTAATGTATTAATCGAGACTTGGATTGATAATAATTTAACAAAAAATTGTACCAGTACTTGACTAAATTATAAGTATATCTCACAGTCCTTATCTCAGAGATTATAGGCGCCTAAGCTTGTCCTTCTCGGATATTTGCTTTTCATTAAAGTGAGTTTCAAGGAACAAATTTTGTCACTAAATTCTGCAAAACCGACATCACATTTCATATAATATTTCACGTTCAAGCGCAATCCGTCAATCATGTAGAAAATTTATGTAAAGTACTTTCCGGGTTTCCTCTGGTTCATTTTGCAAAAGAATCAAATGATTTTGAACGACTTTTAAACATTTCTAAACATTTAAAAAGATTTTAAAGATTTCTGACTTAAAACAAGAAATTTTGGTAATAAAAATAATAATTATGTATTTGAACAGAGACTTTTTTAAAATACATTCTTATAAATTAGAATTGAAATTTCTTTTTAAAATTCCCTTTCCATGACAAAAATACCCTACTCCAAGCCAAATTAAAATTCTTCATTGAAATCCTCTCTTTCTAGGCAAAAAAAAGTGAAGTGAGTGGCACAACCCTTTCACAAATTACCCTTCCGGTTGAAATTACGGCAGATTATTTTATTCGGATCCCAAGGAGGAGTATTAGGACTGGATTTCGGTCGGTGAGAAAATTCTTGTAGGCATGAGCTTTCTCGATGAAGGTGGGGGTCTATATTCTTCCATGTATACATTCCATTCTTTTTCCCAACTTCTCCCTAATCGCGAAAATTCATGTTCGTGGTTTCGGAACCGTTTTTGCGCTATTTCGTACAACAATACCGGCATTGCTGTAAGAAGTTCATCTCCATTACTTGGGTCGTCTTCCTACGGTCTTCTATCCTGGTCAGGAAGATGTCTCGAATAAGTTTATTGCTACCATTAAACAGAATTTTCCAACTAAACATAATTTTTTCTAAGTCCCTGTTACCCTATCCACATTTTCAGTGTCCTATGATCCAAATTAGTTTTATGTATTGGATTCTTAAATTACTATTTGAGCGCTAATTTACGATCGATGAGCTAATTCTCCACCCTATTTCGAGATTTACCGCTTTTTGCAAAATTTCTTTTCCAACTTATTCAAACATTTCTAAATCCAGATTTGAATCGATTTGATCATTCAAACTTTATGTTCTAGCGCATTATATTCAAGAACAAAGGGGCGAGGTAGGTTGTGTAATCAAGGAATCAATTGGCCACGCCTTAATTCAAAATTCCAACTCTTTACTTTTATTTGGACAAAAGGAATCAAAATTGATCGCATTACAATTTTCATCAATCATATTTCTAGTCGGAAATCTACTGAAATTACCCACAATCTTATCACTTTAAACACTCGAAACTCCATGGTCGGAACACGTGGCTTAAAATTCCCCCATGCTATATTTTAATGCAGGGAGCCTGTTTGCCCCTCGGGTTTGCCGGAAATCGAAAATTCATACCTCAATTCGTTTCGGAACCTTCTTTGACTTTAGAATTTGCAACGATTTGGTGAAAATGTTGTCCGGAATCTCCTCTTCACAGTTCGACATTTTGCGTCTAAAGTCGACAGAGCAAAAGTGACAGATTAATATAAAAGCGGAAGAACTTGGATTTCGAGATTTACAAATCGATGGTTGCAAACCAATCAGCGCCGTCGCCAAAATCACGTGTACGGGTATCGCAGGCAAATCGATTTCGCAGGCTCATATATTTTCAGAAATGCACCCATTAAGTGAACGCTCGGCTTGTAAACTCAAGTCTGCAACAAGAAACAGAGAATACAATTTAAAAAAAATATTTGGAAACATAAACTCAAGAAAGTAAACTTGCGTACCGGAATCGCCCGAAAATACTACAAACGAGAGAAATATGTTTCTAAAAATAGGTGTTATTGGGTCATCAGAGACAGTTGTACAACACAGCTTGAATGGGAACTGAATTAATAGTACCCAATGAGAATTGAATTAGTTGATACTTAGTTTTTTCCGTTGAGAATTCTACTACTGCATTTTAGTTGGGACTTTATCTTTTTGGATTGAAACTTTTATTTTTGAATTGAAAATTTTAATTATTCCGTTGTAAATTCAACCGTTTTGGTAGAAAATTCAGCAGTTCAATTCAAATTTTTTTCTTGAATATTTAGTTTCTTTTTTCTCTTAGTAGAAAATTATATTCTTTTTTTTTTCTTTGATAGAAAATTAATCTTTTCCCTTGAAAATTCACAAGTTTGGCACATAGGGCTATTTTAAAGCAATTAGGAATAGATCAAGTAAGGATTTTCGAGCTCTTTCATAAAAACAACCTCATTTGTTAAATTTTTTGAAATTAAAAATTATTAAAAAACTGATTGCGCAATGAGTGACACATTTTCATCAAAAGGAAGTTCACTTTTGGTATCACGTCTTACGTAGTTTCTGGATGAACAGGTGGCAGTGTACCATATGTGCAAGCGCACATATGGTAAGGATTCCATATCAAAAGGGACACTTCGAATTCCATTTCCCTTTAACACATACAGTATCAAGGATAACCATGAAGGATAAGACGAGGGTAAGAGGAGTCCACATGTTTTTTTATGCGATAATCCTGCCCAGCTCAGAAATTTACATTTCATTAGAGGAATTTCCAATCAAAAAAAATGTATCACTAAATTCTTTAAAACCAACATCATAATTCATATAACCTTTTAAGTTTCAGCACAATCCATCGTTCAAGTGGAAAATTTATACACATAGTGTATTTGACGGTCTGTTTCTTGTTTATTTTTCAAAAGAATAACAATTCTGTATTGGAATAGAGATATTTGTTTAATGCCATTATTTCTAATTATTAATAAATTTTTTTCCCCAAATTCCCCCTTAATGTAAAAAATCCCATTCTTCAAGTCAAATTATAATTCTTTACGAAAATCCCCTGCTCCAAGACAGATAAAATTCGGTTTCGATGCACTTCCGATACAAACATGAACTGAAATCGATAATTCGTTATTTCAGCAGAACGCGTGAAACGAGTAATTTGTTCACTTTTTATTTTTCATACAAATTTTGTTTGCAATTTTTGATAAATTAACGGTCTAAAACATAAATGACAATAACAATAACTAATGCATCATTGAAGCTACAATGTCTTTCGCAATGAGAGTATTTCAAGAAGCGAAACTCGTGCAGAAATCTGCTTCACATCTGTACGTATTTCCGCTTCTTGAAATGCGCTGATTGTGAAAGACTTTGCTCAAATGATGCATTAGGACATCGCGACAACATGGGATTCTGAAATGTATTAAATCTACATTTAACTTTTATTTTTTTTGTTAACGTGTTCTCGGGTGAATCCGCTTTTCCATCAAAGCAACGGACGAAGTCAAGTGGCTGTTGATGTGAAGATTTCATTAGATAATTTATTACGCAGTTTGAAATCATGATGCACAGGCAATGTCAATGATTTGGACTCTTCTTGCTTGATGGTCAACATTTTGCACTTGTTCAGTGTGTGATTTGCTTTCCTGAAGTTTCTAGCAAGTGCCCTACCGCTTGGAGTGAATTTTTCATTTGATGTTATGTAGCTAATCACGCACTTCACATTTGATGAATATCCTCTCGCCGTTCTGATATAAAACTGAAGCTTCACAATACGCCCGCGAGTCTTGCTCAGGCGTACAGGAAAATAATTACTCTCATTGTCGCTAAGCAGGGAAACCACATTCTCGTAAGCTATACAGTTCAGTTTCCTGAGATGACATCTTTGGGGAGCGATTAGGGAAGAGCAGTATTAGCTTCAGCTAATTTTTCCATCCTGAAGAAGAATTCATGACGGATTTTTGATCGTTGAGTTCTCATCTTGGCATTATCGGCTACCAGCAAAGGTGGTCTTGCAGGAACGGTTGGTACGTTCGCTGGATGATGTAGCTCTTCTTCTTGCTGATAAAGAGCATCATATTGCTATTCGCGAGGAAAAGGATACCTGATCTTTTAAATAATGAGGCTTTGTATAATCATGTTTCTGGTGCACCTCGGATGTCCCTCCTGAGTTGGTCCGACCATTTAAAACGATATTCTCGCGTTTGTCCAGGGCCATTGCCTGCTCATCAAAAGAGGCCTATTGTGGGTGGCACTGCGCGATAATGGTGACGGAACTGCATAATCCAATGCACCCAGATCGCTGATCAATCGTTTGAGCGATCATCTTAGGGGAAGAGCCTCACAAAGTCATCATGTGAAGCTGCCGACTTGGACCCATTGGTATTCCAGATCTTTTGTTCAAGGTACACCACGGAAACTTTTTCGGTTTCAATTCAAATAATATGTCTTAATGGACATTCCCTTCTGGAGAATCAGAACAAAAGTCAATTTTTTGGACCGCCCTGATATAATATCCTTGTTAGTAATTTATTTGGCTTGTATTTCTATTTCCCTTCTTTGCTGCTGCTTCATCCTGCTAATTATATTTTCAGTTCAAATTATATTATTTGGATTCAAAATTCAACTATTTGATTAAAGGTTCAACTATTTTCAGAAAATTCGTTTTTTTTCTAAAGTTCAGCTACTTGTTTGATAATGAAACTTTCTTGAGTTGAAGTTTAATCGTTTTTGTTTCGAAATTCGACTATTTTGTCGGAAATTGAACACCTTGGTTAAGATTTTCACTATCTTGTTGAAAGGAAAAAAAAAAAATGGTCGCTGGAAAATCAGGGAAGTCATGGACTTTTGATGGAAAGGATGAATTTTCAACAAAAAAGTAGAATTTTGAACTCAAATTATGAATCCTTAGAAAAGAATGAATTTGCAGTTTTGCATTTTTGCATCATTGAAGCAACAATGTCTTTCACAATGAGCGTATTCCAAGAGTAAATGTGGTAGAGGTTTTCTGAGCTTGGAGTTTCTTAATCGAAGATCGGTTCCGGTTACAGCCTGCTCAGTTCTAAATAGCACAGATTCTATTCACTGGAAACTATTCTCTGGCATCCTCAAAGAGAGGATATCGACATCTATCGAGCCAGTGAGGAGTGCAATAAATAATTGAACAGGGTTGATGCAGGAGAGGGCCGGCAGGCTGCAGGGAAAACCTGTCAATAGACAGGTGTATTGCCCATAACTCGACCATGTAACGAGGCGATCTGTTCATGCCTCAAATTGAATACCAGAAAGCATTCGATAACACAAACCATGAGCTCCTTATCAAGCTTTTGGAGTGCCTGGAGGTGCATGCGAAAGTGCATCCAAGAATAGTGAGACGCATGAAAGAGATGATGCTCTTGTGGCGGACAAGATTTGTCATAACATTTGATGAGAGACAATAACTACCAGCTTTGTTACATATCAGAAGAGGGTCTTCCAAGAAGATCCTATAAGTTCAATACATTCCTGCACGCCCCTAAAGCGATTTTCATGAGCTTTGGGCTGAGCAAGTGTGCCTGCGTCCATCAACACAAAGGAAGACTAGAAACTACAACATCAAGTGACTATCAGGATGTTGAACTCACAGGTGGAAATACCTGTCAACATTTTGGTAACGGAGAAACATATGCATATCTTGGAATACTGCAAGAGGAAACCCAAAATGTGCGTGTGTTAAAAAAGGCATTTGAAAAAAGATGACGCCAAATTTTTAGAAGAATTTGGGTTCCCGAATTACCTAGGAAAAATAAGATCCAGGTAACCAATATGCTGGCCGTTTCTATACTTCTCTACACATTTGGTGCATTAAAACCTAACATCGATTGGTTGAAGCTGTTTGACAGAAGCACGAGCAAGATGATGCCAATCCATCAAAGTCATCATCCTAGATCTTTGCACCACGAATATACCTCCCTTGAGGTGAAGGGGGTAGAGGTGTCCTGAGCTTCAATGCAGCAGCGTTTTCATACCGTGCTGCAGATAGTGCTGCAGAGAAGCTTGGTCTCCCATTTGCCACCAGCGACACTGCAGATGGCCAAGCATTACTAACACATTTGGTGCTCGAAAAGTCGTGCACATGAAGCAGAATTGAAAGCACCGCAGCATTGACGACTCCATGTTGATCTACGAATCGCATGATGACTTTGATGGATTTTCATCATTGCTTTAACTTATCGACGTTCCATTTTACTGTATTAGATTTTTTTTGGGTAGAAAATTGATATTTTTGGTCGAAACTGAATCTTCTTGTTAAAAATTAATCTTTGTGTTCGAAATTGTAGCATAATTATTAGGAAATTCAACTGTTTGGTTAAGAAATGATCTTGTAAAATTGGAAATTCAAGTATTTATTTTAATTTAATTTAATTGAAAATCAAGCAAGTTCATAAATATTTTTTTCAATTCTCGTTGAACTCTTCTATTGGTAATTCATTTTTTCCCTGAAGATTCATAATCTCAGTTGAAAATTCAATGATTTTGTCGAAGAAATGATTTGGTCAAAAATTCAACTATTTTGTTGACAATTCATCCTTTCCGTTGAAAGTTAAACTATTTGATGATATTTTGGGAACGGTTGTTTAATAATATATTTTCGGTTGGAAATCATTCTCTAAACTTAAAATTTAACCTTCTTATTTTTTGTTGAAAATTGATCTTTCTCAATTGACGATTTAACTATTTGGTTGAAGATGTATATATTTTGTTGAAGCCCCGTCTTTTTTGGCTAGAAATGTAACAATTTTGTTAAAAAGAGTTTTTTTGTGCCAAAATTGATTTTCCAACTGAAAATTTAACCACTTCTTTTGTTGATAGAAAATGATTCTTCTTGGTTTAAAATTTCCTTCTTTGGCACATTTTCAGTTAGGTCCTCTGGCTTCTTCATAATATCACTATGATGGGAGAATTTCGTATTTGAATAATAATTAACAATGAAATGAACAAAATTTCATTCAAAAATGTGCACTTCGCATGTGTTTTGAAGAAAAACACCGTTTTTTCGGTCAGTACGTATAATTAGCTAACTCGAGGCAGTTTTAGTACAAGAGACAACTGAACAATGATGCTTAGAATTGTTATAAACAAATTTTATAAAAAATAGAAAGGGGCCGGAAAGAAGTATTTTTTCATTATCAATTGAGTCAAAAATTTCTCAATTGCTTCAATTTTCCAGTGCAACGATACTAAAGGTTAATTCAATAGTGAAAATTAAACAAAAAAAGTGGTTAATAGACAAATTATTTGTTAGAAGTTGATTTTCTCATATTTTAATCATTTATATATTATTCTTTCTTATCTTGTGACTAATTTATCTCATAACAAATAAAAGTCGGGACACTCATGAGTCTGACGAAAGTTTTTCTCCGAGAGTTGATAAGCTAAATCACATACATTATGGTACGCGGCTCCACCCAGAGATTATTTCAATTCCCTGTACTAAATTTTCATGGTTATTCTTGTTCATCTTCCAACAATCGTGAACTAATATCATTTTATACTATTGCATAGGTCTTACCAATTGAAATTGCGTTAAAGTTTAATTGAAGCTGATCTTCATTTGTTAGTTTTGTGGCGTAACAAATTACAGTCTCATTGATCTGAAGTTAGGCAAAGAAAATAACGTATGCTTTTGTTTATCTGATTATTTTTCATTCTCATATGTTCTGAGCCATTTAGTTTCCAGTATTTTTCATTCTTTCTGTGTATGTATACATATAATTTAGAAGTGCTATTAGACTGCCGAATAAGATTGTAAGTGATCTGCTAATCGCAAGTACTAGTAAAGACGTAAGAATTCTGTTAGATTACCTTCGCACGGCCAACTTGATAGATAATGAGCAAGTCAATTCGACACGAGAAATGTTGTTGCGGCACTTCATTCCGTCTTTTGAAAAAAGATGGAAAAATGCGTTCTATAATGCAGATAAAATTTCTAAACTGAACAGTGCATGGTTATGATCTCGATTCCATCATATCATTGGATCCCACGAAAGTAGGCAGAAGATCTTCAGAAGATTTTGAAACCAGTTCCAAATCGACTAAAAGAAGGGAAACACTCTCTCTTGTTGACTCATATTCTCAAATTGAAACTGAAAATGCTTCCTTGAATAATTTGTGCTCTTCTGGGAAGAGGAACTTGGCGCAGGAGATAAGAAGTACGATATCAAGAGTTGAAGATAAAGAACATGGAGAACATGGGGAATTTTAGGGACAAATGGAGCCATTTATGGGCTGGTTGAATGTGTGATCTATTGTCTTCTCCTAGTATGTCATTCAGTTCTCGTAAGATGAATCGGTAGGTTTGTCTTCGCGTCTTCGCGTTTTACTCTAAAGTTCGCTTAATAGCTTTAGAGGGCAGTTCCACTGTCGTAAGTCGAATGAGAGGCGCGCTGGAGACATTTTGCAAAGTTTTCAAATTCATTTAATTTAACCTTCCTATATTCAAAAATGTCTGACACAATGTACTTAGGAATCGCCGGTATGTGTGTGAGGATGTGTGTGTGTGTGTGTGGATATGTGTGTTTGGATGTCACACTTTTTAATGAACGCGATAACTTGAAAACGGTTGCAACCAAATTAATGAAATTTGGAGAGCTTATTTTCACCACTTATATCTTGGAATTGACCAAATGATTCCTAAAAATATTCATTGCATTTTTCAGCACTCTATAATACTTTAAAAATCGGTTCTTCATGGTTGTAACATTGGTCAATTTATGGTTGACATGGATCGCACGGAAAATGTATTTAATTTAATTCAATTACGTGATTTTATCCTTAACTGCAAACCCTTCCATATAAAATTCTGCTTTTGCACCCTGATATTTATATTGTCCCAAAAAGAGATTATTTTTGAGTTTATCCTCAATAGATTTGTCGCGAATTAAACATCTTTCATGAATAATCTTGGTTTCATGAAAGTGGTAATTTAAATTGCTTTTAATGGAGCCTGTTCAACAGCTCGCGTCCAATAACACAGACTGGATTGAGCGTTGACAGGACATTAAAAGTAGTCCTTACCTCCCTATTCTGAAAAATTACCCTTAATGACACACTGGGAATTAGGACAAGGTTACCGTTTGGATCAGTGTTCGTAACGATGCTTTCTAGGATACGCAAGTTTTGGAAGCGAAAGTAGTTAGCAGCTAAGAATTCACTTGATATGAAGTTTTCAGGAGATCTTGGTTCAACAAATGCCAAGGATTCAATGTGATTCATCGCGACCCCGTTGATGTCCATATTTTAATCCATAAATTAACCAATAGACAATTAAAAATTCGTAGAAATGGTGGGCTCACTCGAGCGCGGATAGGAGTTGCGAACGTTATTTCGCTAGATGTTCCGACTTTTGATTTTAGACCCCTAAATTGTCCTTGAACTTTCTCAAATGCTAAGCAATCTTATTTTGTTTTCCTATACATATCCAGGAGCTTTGAAATGACAAAAAAAATCGTTCAGTTCTCAGTCACTTGTTTTTGAATAAAGCTTCATTTAAGCCCAGCTACGTGCAATGTGGGACTTAAAATTCACTTGATTCTCCTAGTCCTTTATTTTATTCTTGACTTATCACGCGGTTGCAAATCACCAGGAAACTCATTGAGATTTTTTAAAGAAAAGTTCTAAACAAATTTTGGCTTATTGTTCAGATCATTCCAATTTTGTCTCATCAAAGTTCGATACTTGAATGTCAGGCGGTCTAATTTCCAGGACTTAGCCTGGTTAAGAAGTCCACCATGACATGTCAGTAATCAATTTTGTTGACAAAATTGGAGAATTTAGAAAGTACCCGACTCCACGATGGGAGGACGGTTCACTTATTTCCCGCCTTTTAGGAGCGTCGATTTTCAATTTCCAGGTCTGATCCTGGTTGATAGAAAATCTTTTGCCCCGGCAGGTTACGAGTAAACCTCCACACGTCGTGAGATTGGGTGAGCCAGAATTTATTAAAAATAGTGAGCAGAACTAATAAAGAACGACGTGTAATTTTATTTAAAAACCTGGATGTATCTCCTGGATATGTTCGTTGAGTCGGCGAATGTCGAGGTGAGGGTGCTCGCAAGCGTCGAGCTTGGTCTGTTTACAGCTAGTATGGCAGGATTTCAGAGAACTCCGTTCTCCAACCCGGTTAAATTGTAAGTGTCATTCATTCGCGCCGAATCCAACGAGTGGTCCCCTGAATGCTTGGTCCCGCTTGTCTCCCTACGCCTGGGGGTCTGGTTGCGCACGCGTTTATCGAGTTTCCCGCTTGTCGGCTGAAATATATTTGTTGACGAGCATTTCGTGTTCCCGTCCTTATTTTCCTTTTTGCTGTCGCTTTTCTTCTTATCGAACATAGCTGATGGCGCGAATTTGTCAATATTTCCCTAGTCAGCTGACTTATATTTATTTTCTTCAATAAGCTGGCGCGATGACGAGTTGAACCGTCTCATAGTAAAACTTTTTTCATTAGCATAATTCAAAATTGATGCAGGAATATAAAAGATTCCTTGGTTTGAGATGAATCGATTGACCTGCAATATCAATACATTCCATTGAAGAGTGGGGAAGTTATGGTATTTTATATATTTTTAAAATCGATTTGTGTCGTAAAAATTTGTCATATTCTTATAACTTAAAGTTGATACAAGAACAGAAAAGATGTGTTGATTCGAAAGGAATCGATTGACCTCTAATTTCAATTCATTTTATTTAAGAGTAAGGATGCTATAATAATACATAACATTTGAAAACACGGTTTTTTGAAGAAAATTTTTTTCACTCACATAACTCAAAATTGATGCAAGAACGGAAAAGATTCCTCGACTCGAGACAAGTCGATTGATCTGTAAAGTGAAAACACTCAAAATCGAATTCACAGCTAGCATTTTTAAGTTTACATTCGATTTGATTCAAAATCAATTTTTTTGTTATAAATCTTCATTGAGTATTTAAACAGTCAACTGTTCAGTTAAAATATTATCCTTTTTATTTGAAGATATAATTTGTTCTTTATTGTTGAACTATTTTGTTTAAAGATTCATTTTTTCCAGAAAATTCATCATTTTAGTTTAACATTCAACTCTTTTGTTGCAAATCCAATTATTTGATCAGAAATAAAAATGTTTTGTCGATAATTGGTCCTTTGCGATTAAAATTTCAACTATTCGATTGGGAATTTATGTCTCTTAGGCTGAAAATTGAACTGTTTCGTTCAAAATTCAAGTATCTTCAAAGAAAACCAGTAGAAATTTCATCTTTCTTGGGTAAGAATTCAATGGTTAGTTTGAAAATCAATCTTGTTTGCTTGATGATTCAACTACTTTATTTAAAAATTTGGGTTGAAAGACTTATTTGAGAAATCATTTTTTCGTTGAAGATTCATTATTTTCAGTTGACAATTCATCTCTTTGGTTGAAAGTTCATCTATTTTGTTCAAAATTGATCTTTTTACATTCTCATTCTATAATAATGAGAAGGTATTACATTTCTTTGAAATTTGACCAACCACCCCCTCCCCCACCCCCCTCCTCACCGTTTTTGTCAAATGTCCATGTTTCAAGACCCCCGAACTCAAAAAACAAGTTCTTACAAAATGTCTGTCCGTTAGTCTGCCTGTCTGTTTGTCTATTTGTCTGTTAGTCTGTAAATGAAGTTCAAGTTCGGAAGCCAGAAATTTTGAATGAAAATTCAAAAATTGAGCATATTTTGAAAATTGTTGAAAACACTTTTTTTCAATATTTACAAGTTCTATGAAAAATGATATTTGAAAGTATGCAAGTAACAATTTTACATTTCCAGAAATGAAAAAATAATATTTGAATTAAATTATTTGTTTGGTAAAGTATAGAACTATAGGAAAGAATTCAATGTGTTCACGCAAGGTCGTTATTACGAGCCGAAGAGATCTGAGTTGTTCAATCTCAAGTCTGCTCATGCGTAATGAATCACGAATGGCAGGAGGAGAACTGGACCTAGCATGAAGATAAGACTCGACAGGAGAAGAAGGCTTGACCGGAGAAGCAGAGAATGAGGTCTGGCAGGAGTAAACCTGTCAAGAGAAAAAGATGGTCCGCCATAAGGAACAACAGGAATAGATTTTTTAATTTAAAAGAAAGCTTTAGAAAAATAAATTTAAGGAAAGTGAAGTCCTGTTATCTTGTAATCTGGTGTACACTGAAAGTCGAAGTGGTTGACGCCTCCGGTCACAATATTATAATATTTTTCTTTGTAATTTATTCGCCTTGTAAATCTATTTCTATTTTTCAGTTACTTTCTGCTTAAGATTATATTTTTAGTTAAAAATTGTTTTTTTGCACTTTGAAAGACATCTATTTTGCGAATCAACGCACTGGATGCGCATGCGCATTCTAAAAATAAGTAACTCCACGAGTCAGAATTTTGTGTTGAAAAATAGTCTTTTCTGTAGATAATTGATCTTCTTGGTTGAAAATTCGTCTATTTAGCAGAACCTTATTCTTATTTGTTTAAAAATGCAAATGGTTGCTCGAACATCACTTTGTTTTGGTTGAGAGTTCTGTTGAAATTTAACTATTTTGTTGGTAAATCATGCATTTTGTTACCGCGTCATCTTTTTGGTGAAAATAAATAAATGAATTATAATCTGAGATTTTTTTTATTCGGATTGAAGAAGATTCGATGATACAATTTTCACAATATTAAATACATGGCATTCGAATATTGATGGTTAGGAAACTGAAAAAAAACAACAATTAAAAAATCAGGAAATTTTCAAATTGAAGTTTTGCGCTACCTCACTATTTTAGTAATGCATTACGAAACAAATTTAATAACTCTTGTGGAGATAAGTTGTCTAGTATTATTGTTAGAAAATTCTTCGAGACTGGGCGATCGCGGCCTAAGGGAGATTCATCGCTTTCTTCTCTAGTCATCTCTTTAACCTTACCGCTGTTCATGTTTATTTTTACACGCCTTTGAGTGCCATATTTCATTAAATATATTCCTCGCAGAAGTGTATTTCTTTTCTCGAATATTGCAAGGATGTCACCATTGGACACTGATAATACAGATTGTTCTCCTTCTGGCACGGGCGCAAGGACATTATATCTTCCTCTCACTTGGACTGGTGCATCGCGAGGAAAAGTGTATCTCCGTATTTCGAATCGCGTGGTCGGATTCGCTTCAGGAATAAGCCGTACAGATCTAAGTTGTTCAATTGTAAGTCTGCTTATGCGCAATGGAGCACGGATGACAGGAGGAGACCGGGACCTCGACCTGGTACGAAGAGAAGACTCGGCAGGAGCAGATGATCTGACCAGAGTGGGTGGAAGATGAGATCTGGCAGGAGAACACCTTTCAGGAGTATCAGAAGACCCGTCACGAGAAATACCAGGAATAGGTTCACCATTAGGTAAACAATCAAATTGCGAACTGAACTCTGCAACAATAAAGCAAAGATTTAATTTAGAAAACAGCTTCAAGAACATAAAATCAAGGAAAGTCAACTTTTTGTTATTATAGTGTGCAAGAAGATTGCAAGAAAAGACTTCAGACGAGACAAGTATTCTTTCTAAATTTAGTTTCAAACAAATTCCAACTCAAAAAAGTCAACCTGTCCAACAGAACTGCCCAGAAAGACGCTAAACAATAGAAATATCTTTTCAAATATTAATCTGCTCATCAGAGACCGTTGAACAACACGGGAAAAAAGGAGCAGAGAAAGTTTTTCTTGTATATTCTCTTTCACAGATTTTACATTTTTTAAATTTTTTAATATTATTACAAAAATTATAACGCAATAAATCACGCGTTTTCTTCGAAAGAAAATTCACTGCTTGTCTGGAAATAATTTGTGGATGAAAACGTAGGATTATGCGTGAACGCGCACATATGGTACGAATATCGAATCGATAGGAATACTCTTCCAATTCCATTTTGTTCCAAAAACACATTACGTGTCTCCCCGGAATAAATTAAGAATGAATTTGTAATCAAATCGAATAAACTCAAATGCAGTTTGAAAGAAAACAGCAATTAAGATGAAACGTAGATTGAATCGCAACCATTCTGATTTGCGGATTGCTTGAAAGATATTCATAATATTATAGATACATTTTCATATTCACCAATAAAATTGAGGATAACCGCCAAAGACAAGACGAGAGTAGAAACAATCTGCATATTTTCTAATTAGTTGAAAAACTAATTAATGTATAATTGAAAACTTGAATTAAGAAGTGAACCAAAGAATATTCTAGTTCTGTATTATATTATTATAGCTTACCTTGCATAGTTCGTTATCTATTCGATCGTAGACATCAAGGTTGTTTCGCTCAGATATTGACATTTCATTAGAGTTATTTCCAAGAAGAACTCATATTTACGTCATCTTTTATGTTTGAGAGCGTTCCGTCGTTTGAATGGAAAATTTATATAGTTTCTACCTGATGCATGATTTCAAATTCCCGGTCATTCAATTATGCTGCTTTTTATAAACTACGAGTCACGACTGCCTTGCCCCGTTCTCCTGTATCTGGTGATTCGCGCGCCATTTTGTCAAAACTTTGAATTTTCAGGTTCAGGGGTCAGGTTCAGGGGTCATTCTCAAAATACGTAATACACTTTTCAGGAACTTTTGACATATAGAGAATGATACTTCGACCAACTCCACACACCCTCAAACATATAAGATATTTTGTGAATGACTCCTCAACACAAATTTGGCACAAATTTCAATTCCCAGCTAAGTGAAAAATGTATCATTTCCATAAGCTTATATTATTAAAATTCATAATCTTCATTGATATTGAATTATACGTATTTGCATTGTCTTTTCTTTATGATTAAGAAACAGTGCGCACCCTATAGAGAATTCTTTCGTTATTAAACATTTGATTGCAGCTTATGACAATCATCCATTCTTTATTTTCAATTTTACATTATACGTCTTAAACTAATACGCATCCTAACGTAAAGTGGTTTTGTAGCAAATTTATAGATTCAATTTAGACGAGAAATTTAGTTGAATAAAATGCTAGTGTCGCTTGTATCGTTTCTGCAAAAAGGGTATCCTCTTTATTTTGGAAAAATTTGTATAGCAAGAGTTTATAACAAATTTGTAGATCTTTGTTGGTTGAACAACTTTCTCTCTTCATCTTGTTTTTGTCTCTTATATCGTTTGTCCAAAAATTAATTTTTTTTCCTTAATTCTGTTCCTCGCAAATAAAACTACGTTGCGTAGTTTGACCGCAAAATGAAATTTTTGATTTTTAAATATTTTTGAGGAATAAAAATTGGAATTTTCAATGTTCCGAAGAAACTAAAAAAATTGTTATGATAATATTGCAGAGTTTTTGAAAAGCAACGCTTTACTTCCCTTGACTTTTTCCATATCGTTCGTTTTTTGGCTTCAAATTTTCACTTTCGTTTTGACTTTCAAATTTTGTGAATGCTAATTTGTAAACTCTATTAATTTCTTTTTTATTGAAAAATGTCATGGGAATAAATTGTATGGCTTACTGAGTACTACAAATAACTGCAATAAAATTGTTTAATCTTAACAAAAAATGGTCTCGAAAATTTTGAAAATGCTCAAACGTTTTGACTTTTTATCCAAAATGGCTATCTGACGGAGTCGTTCTTTCTCTTTAAACACTTATAAATTGTGCCAAAGCGCAATCCAACCCGATATTCCTGTCGAAACTCATCGTGTTTACAGGCGACGACCACGACGACAGACAGATACCGACGTAAAAACTTTTTTTTTCTGACTCATGGTACCTCAAAACGTCGACATTTGATGGAATCCGCAAATGATTTTTCACATAAAAGCAATACCCTTTCAGTGACAGGGATTTTCTTGTTGAACATACAAATATGCAAATTGGAATTGGTTTTATATATCTTATCACGGGAAATTTTCGAAAAAGAATATGATTCTGAG
The DNA here is from genome assembly GCA_932178445.1 of Andricus quercusramuli. NCBI lineage: Eukaryota > Metazoa > Arthropoda > Insecta > Hymenoptera > Cynipidae > Andricus > Andricus quercusramuli. The sequence continues at coordinate 174,973 of CAKNXH010000885.1, forward strand.
TTCCGTCGTAGAATTTTAGTGGAGAAATACAATTCTTAGTTTGGAAAATTGAATTTTCATAAAGAATTATAATTTTGAATCCGTACAGCTAACTTTGAAATGGAACAGAAAATTTATAATATAATTGGTATAATTCAATTCTGCCTAGAAACACAGGATGTCAATGAAGAATTTTAATTTGGCTTGGTGTAGGGTATTTTTGTCATGGAAAGGGAATTTTAAAAAGGAATTTTAATTCTAATTTATATGAATGGATTTAAAAAAAATCTCTGTTCAAATACTTACATAATTATTATTTTTATTACCAAAATTTCTTGTTTTGAGTCAGAAATCTTTGAAATCTTTTTAAATGTTTAGAAATTTTCAGGAGTCGTTCAAAATCATTCGAATCTTTTGAACAAAGAACCAGAGGAAAACCGGAAAATACCTTACATAAATTTTCTACATGATTGACGGATTGCGTTTAAACGTGAAATATTATATGAAATGTGATGTCGGTTTTGAAGAATTTAGTAATGAAATTTGTTCCTTTAAAACAAATTTGAATGAAAAGCAAATATCCGAGCAGGACAAACTTAGGCGCCTATAATCTCTGAGATAAGGACTGTGAGATATACTCATAATTTAGTCAAGTACTGGTACAATCTTTTGTTAAATTATTATCAATCCAAGTCTCGATTAATACATTAATTAGCTTTTCCTCTGATTAGAAAATATGAGGATTGTTCCTATTCTCGTCTTGTTTTCGGCATCTATCCTTAATTCTACTGGTAAATATAATAGTATAGTATATCTATAATTTTATGAACATTTCTCACGCTGTAAGCAAATTGAAATTTTCGAGATTCAATCTTCATTTTATCCCTTCAGCTATTTCCTTTAATACTTTACTTGAGTTTTTCCAAAATTAATACAAATTTAATCTGAATTTATTCTGGGAGAATCGATAATGAATGTATTAAAGAAAAGTAGAATTCGAAGTGTCCCTTTTGATTTAAAATTTGTACCATATGTGCGCGTGCACATATGGAACACTTCAATGTGCTCCTCCACAATTAACACAAATAATCCATATCTTGATGCAGGGGCTTCCATATAACACGGATCCTAAATTTGACACTTTCTTACCCCTCCCACCCCCATGTAGTCCACCGTGGCATTCCAATCGAGGGGCCCCCCCCGCCCCGGGGGGGATGGGGGTTTTGGGAAGGCCCCTCATCAAGAGAAAGTTCAATTCCGGTCAAACAGATCTAATTTCTGCTGAACTTTCCTCTAAGTTGTAATATCTTTGAATCTTTCTTTCTGGTTTAAAAATCAACTGGCCATACGTTTCATTGTTTTCAAAACTTAAGTGTAAGACCACGTGGCTCGGACTCGAACACCCCTCCACCCCGTTTTCTTACGAAAGAGCTTAACTTTTCTTATTTGAACTGCTCTTAATTGCTTTAACAAAATACATCTATTTTTAACTTAGTTAAATTGTCAATTAAAAAAGATTAATTCTCAACTAAAATGGAATGGTTAAATCTTCAATCAATTTAATAAGATTAAATTCTACCAAAAGAGGAATTTTCAGACCAAACTTATGAATTCTTATGAAAAGAGTTAAATAGTCAACCAATAATCATTTTTGACCGGAAAAGAAAATTTCAATCAAATCAAGTTTCCACTCGAATAGGTGGAGTTTCTTATTGGGTTCTATTAATTCAGTTTCCATTTAAGCTAGAAACAAGAGAAAAGGGGAAAAAATAATTCTTCGAAAACGACAAACAGTGGAAATAGTATGAAATCTGTGAACGAGAACAAAAAAGAAAAACTATTTCTTCCAATTTTTTTCTGTCTTAACAACTGACTTCGATGAAATGATTACACTTACTTTTGGGAAATGTATTTCACTTTTTTGAAGTATTTTTGGGCAATTCCATTACATGAGTTGAGTTTTTTGAATTTAGGTTTTGCAAGAGGTTTTTAAATTGAATTTTATGTTTTTTTGTTGCAGAGTTGAGCTTACAGTTAGAGCGTTCACCAAATGAAGACCCTATTCCCCGTGTTCCTCGTGGGGAAACTTCTTCTCCTGACTTGTCTCTTCCTCCTGTCACACCTCATCCGGTTTCTCCTGTCAGGTGCTCTCCTCCTGCGGAATCTTCTCTTCGTCCCAGGTCCAGATCACCTTCTGCCAATCATCATTCTTTACACCTACAAGGATTGACAATTAAGGAACTTAGAGCTCTCCGGCTTATTCCTCACGCGAATCCGAAACGACGATTTGAAATTCGTAGATACTCTTTTCCTCGCGATGCACGAGTTTATGTGATAGGAAGATATCACGCCCTTGCGCCCATGCCAACCGAAAGGCAAACTGTGTTATCAACATCCGATGGTGAAATCTTCGCAATAGTGGTGGAAAATAACAGAAGTCTCCGTGGAATATTTATACTGAGGCATGGCATTCGAAAGCGGGCAAAAATAAACATGAACAGCGGCGAGGTTAAAGAGTTGACCACCGAAGAAATAGAAGAATCTCCCTTAGGTAACAATCGACCAATCTTCAACAATTTTCAGATAATACGGGTGAGCAACTTTATTCACAACATTAATTAATTTTTTTCGTAATATAATACTAAAACATTAGAGTGGCCACAAAACTTTATTCTCAAAATTCCTTGACTTCCCTGATTTTTCAACGACTAATCCTTCCTTTCCTCTAGCCGCTCATGCACAGAAACCTGAATTTTGATTTTGTAAAGTTTTTTAACGTGGAATCTTTTATAATCGAAATGAAAAAATTCCAGGTTTGAATTGATTGCTTCACGTGAAGAAAAAAAGATGATTTTTCAACAAAATCTTTGAATTACCAACTGAATAATTGAATTTCAATCAAATAGT